>CM035441.1:37703309-37715809 GCA_020310875.1 Ceratopteris richardii | reverse complement strand
CCTCCTTCCCAAATGATGGTTCAATTCGAGCTACTCAAAAATTGCAGCTTATTCACAGTGATGTTTGTGGTCCTATGCAAACACCTTCTTTTGGGAACTACCTTTACTTTGTGACTTCCATTGATGTTTTTTCCAGGCGTGCATGGGTGTATCCATTGAGAACAAAGTTCAAAGTGTTTATGTGCTTCAAATAGTTTCTAGTTTTGGCTAAAAATCATGTAAAATGGGCACCCTCCATTCTAATCGAGGGGGGGGATACATGTCTTTTGATTTAATGCATTTCTAGTTGAGTGCGGGATAAAGCATCAATGTACAGTGCTGTACCTCAACAAAATGGAGTTGCTAAAAGGAAGAATATGTTACTCATGGAGATGGCAAGGTGTATGGTCAAAATTCAAGCTTTACCACATAGCTTCTGGCTTGAGGCTATTCTGTGTGTAGCATATGGCATATGCATCAATGCCTAAACAACAATGTGAAACATTGGATGATAAAGAAATAACATGTGTTTTTGTTGGGTAGAGTACTCAAAGAAAAGGCTATCGTTTGTATCATCCATAGACTAAACACATTTTGGTTAGTCGTGACATTGTTTTTGTGGAAGATGCAATTCAACCATTACTTTAATGTACTAAGGAGACATCACTTAGCTCCAAAGGTGTGTATGACACTTTGCTTCCTCTTTTTATAGGTGGAAAATCAAGTCTTGCTCCAAATGAGGAAATTTCTCAACCTTTATAGGTTCCACATGATGATGCAGATCATTCCATTTTTGATGCATATCATTCCATTTGTGATGCAGATTTACATGATGCACTTGTTGATGAGAGGCCTGATATAGAGGAGGCAAAAACTATGCCTAAATGGTTGGTGTAGACTTTGTGAGATAGCAAATTAGATGCACCTTTGTCATATCGTACTCGTTTAGGATCTCATACTACTTGTTTTGCATCATATTCCTGTGCAATGGTTGCCTCTAGTCTTAGATGAGATTGAGCTTGTTTCTTTTGACGAAGCACAAAATTCAAAAAATTGGATGGCTGCTATGCAATGAGAATATGATGCTATTATGAAGAATGGTACTTGGTCTTTATGTGATTTGCCTCTTAGAAACAAGGCCATTGACACTAAGCGAGTATACAATCTGAAGCATAAGCGTGATGGAACAATTGACAGGCATAAGACTAGGCTTCTTGCAAAAGGGTATGTTGAAGAAAGAGGCATTGATTTTGATGAGATCTTTGCTCCCACATGCCAAATGACTACTATTCGTGCATCTGTGCACTTGTAGCTCATCATGGTTTGAATGTTCATAAGTTGGACATTAAAACAACATTTCTAGATGCTGACTTACATGAATAAGTGTATGTGTCCCAAGCGTGTGGTTTTGTGCAGAAAGGGCATGAAAACAAAGTGTGCAGGTTGAAAAAGGATTTATATGGTTTGAAGCAAGTAGCATCTTTCGCTACTTGAGTGATACCAAGCTACTTGGATTGTTTTATCCCAAAGGGGATCATTACTGCCAGATTTACATGCTTTTTCTGACTCAAAATGGATTGGTTGCTATGGCACTAATGTATCCACTAGTGGTTTTTGCTTCATGCTTGGTAGCTCATGCATATCTTGTGTTGAGCGATAAGTAGCCTACTGTGGCCACTTCTTGTTGTGAGATTGACTATAGGGTAGCTTTCATAGTGAGTGTTGAGTGTGTGTGGCTTAGATGCCTTTTGGTTGGTTTGGGTGTTGGTCAGTCTTCTGCCACCACCATCTTCATTGATAGTCAAAGTGCATTGCCGGTTGCGAGGAACCCTATGTTCCATGCTCACATTAAGCAGGTTGAGGTGCACTATCATTATGTCAGGGAGATGTTCTTTGCTGGAGAGATCTATCTAGCATATGTGCTCACACAGGAGAACATTGACCTTTTCACAAAGGTGCTGCCTAGGGAGAAGCTTCAAGCTTTCCACAAAGCTTTGGGTTTACTTCCTTTTGTGGATTGATTCCACATAGCTTGACACTTAATCCTTATACATGAGTGCCAACTCCTTATTCACCGCATCACTCCTAGGGGGGATTTGTTGATATATTTCGATAGCAATGTACGTGAACATACTTAGGACTGTAGAGACACTTTTTTCCCTCTTTATTAGGTTTTCCCCCCTTTCTTGTATATATGCCTATAACCCTAATGAGTTACTTATCTTTGTACATTGACTTGGTAATACATTCCATATTGTGTGTTGTACTCCAAGCTTCTTCTTCTTCCTTGTGCTATTTCCTTTACCTTTACATTTGGTAAATTTATCCAAGCATGGCTCATGTGAAAATGAGCTTGCATATTTATCTTCAACACTCCTCCTCAAGCTAATTTGGGAGTTATCTTCAGCCATGTCATACAAATTCATTACATCCTTAAAACCTTTGAGTTTAGAAGCATTGAAGAACTTTGTAAACATGTCTACAACCTACTCTTTGGTTCTAACGAACTTTATCTGCACATCTTTGCTCAGTACCTTCTTTGTCACTTAATGATAGTGGACCTCTATGTGCTCACTCCTCGCATGAAACATGGGATTGCTTGCTAAGTAAATACTTGACATGTTATCATCATATATAGGTTTGGTTTTGACTTGCACATCAAGACAACCAAAAGCTTTTTTATGCACATTGCATCACATGTGGCAAACACTAATCCTCTATATTCAACCTCTATGGATGAAAGTGCAATTGTAGGTTGTTTCTTCGAGCTCCATGTGATAGGTTTGCTTCTTATCATGAACACATAACGTAAGGTTGATCTCCTATCTTCCTTCCAACCTGCCCAATCAACATTGCTAAAGTCTTTGGTGTGCAATTCTTCACCAAACTTGTAAAACAAAGAATGATTGATTGTATCCTTTATGTATTTCAACACTCTCTTGGCTGAATTTAAATGTTTGCTTGTCAAAGCTTGCATAAACTAAGAAAGTACACCAACAACATAAGATAGATAAGGTCTTGTAATATTTGTGTAGATTGATGACTGTACAATGATTCTATATGTCCTTACATCTTCCAATAGTTCTCCATCATTTGAGAAAATCTTTGTATTTGTGTCCATGGGCTGAGTGAGTGGTTGTCCATGTACTAGCTAGCCAACAAGTACTTCCTTTTCATCAAGCACATGCCACCTTTCCCATAAACAACTTCAATTCCTAAAAAATATTTCATCTCTCCAAGATCTAGAATTTTAAACTCCTTACCAAGCTTTCTTTTGATATCTTTAATCCCTTTCCTATAACATCATTCCCTATTATGATAAGATCATCAACATATATGTAGATATATACCTATCTATTTTCTTCCTTCTTCATGTACAATGAAGGATTTGCACTACTTGGGTTGTATCCACAATTGATTAGATACCCTAACAATCTTTGATTCCATGCTCATGGTGCTTGCTTCAAGCCATAAAGTACATTCTTCAACCAGTAAACAAAATTTGGATGGTTTTCATTTTCAAATCCAACCAATTGACTCATGTATACCTCTTCTTGTAGTTCTCAATTGAGAAAATCATTTTTGATGTCGAATTCATATAATGACCAGAATTCATATAATGACCATCTCCTTGAAGCACTAATTGCTATTAAAGTTCTAATTGTTCCCATGTTTGCAATCGGGCTGAAAACTTCATCATAAATTATGCCTTGCGTTTGTTTAAATCCTTTTGCAACAAATCTAGATTTATGTCTAGCTAGTGAACCATCAACATTACTCTTTACTTTAACACCCATTTGTTTGGAACAATCTTCATACCTTCTTTCTTTGACACCAGCTCCCATGTATGATTATCTTTGACAGCTTTGATCTCCTCTTTCATTGCTTGCTTCCATTCTTTTTGTGTGCAAGCTACTTCATATGTCTCAAGCTCTTTGTCTTTGATGACCTGCATCATGTACGCAAAATGGTTTGCCATGAAACTATCATAAATCAACCTTTGAGTTTGATACCTTTTCCTTGAGGATCTTCTTTCATTGCCTTTAGAAATTTGCTTCTTCAAACTATTCAACTTTACCCTCGACATGATCACCTCTTCATATTCTTCTTCACTTGCATCTGTCTCACTATTTGGAGAAGCACTTGCTTCTTCAACTCTACTTTAAGTTGAATTTGAAGACAAAGAATGACTTCCAAGTCTCCGCCTCCATGTTGAACATTCTTCATTTGATGTAGATGCCTTTGGATGAGAAATCTTTGTGCTTGATTATTGAACTTCTCTTTGATTAGCTCTTGCATAATCATCACAATCTTCTTCAAGAAGATTTCCCTTTCCTTTATCTTCATACCATGGTCTTAGTTCATCAAATACCATATCTTGCAATACTCTTACTTTTTTTGTTGTAGGGTTGTAACACATATCCTTCTTGCTCCATCAAATAGCCAATGAAAATGCATTTTTTTGACCTTGGTTCCATCTTTCTAACTTCTTGTGGAATGTGAACAAAGCAAACACATCCAAAAACTTTGAGGTGGTAAGATTAGGTTTCTTACCAGAATCTACCTCCTTTGGTGTCAAGGTATGTATTCCCGATGTTGTGCACCTATTCATCAAGTAAATGGCAATTGTGGTAACTTCAATCCAATAGTATAATGGTACCTTTATCTCATTAAGCATGCACCTTGCAACTTCAACGATTTTCCTATTTTTCTTCTTAGCTACTCCATTTTGTTGAGGTATATACCTACAAGTAACCTATCTTTTGATCCCATGACCTTAAGGTTTTGATATACCTTCATGTTTCTTTTTCAACTTGAGTTTTGAATCTCTTGAATATAGAGATCACATCTGATATTTGCTTCATGCAAAAAAACCATACCTTTCTTGAGTGATCATCAATGAAGGTGACAAAAAATCTATTAATAGCGATTGAAGCCTCTTTGGTAGGTCTCGATACATCCATATGTATCAAGTCCAAGACATTTGGGGCCACATAATTGATCCTCTTGAATGGTTTCCTCAATTGCTTTCCTAATTGACAAACTTCACATAACTCATGTAGTCCAATGCTATTAAATTTTGGAAGACCTCTTACCACTTCATGTTTGCTCATGTCCTTTAGCTTTGGAATGTTGTGTTCTATTCTTTTGCACCATAAGCCCAACTCCAAAATCTTAATTATTCTCAAATTGAATGTACATGACCTTTCCATGTGGATGTTGGACGTCCAAAGTGAGCATCCTTCCTTCTCTTCTACCTTGAGCATTAACCTTGAAACAATTCTTTGGATTCTTAATGAAGCACCCTTTATCATTGAATATGACATGATAATCCTTCTCTACCACTTGTCCTACTGAAATCAAGTTCTTTGAAATTGTAGGAACATGAAGAACATTAGATAGTAACTTTGCTCTACTTGTATATTTTAGCCTTATATCTCCAATATGTTCAATCGTGTGTTGATTAGCATCACCTATTTCAAGACATCCTTTTCCACTTTGTACTTGTAGGTTTGTTCACACAAACTTCCTTGTCATGCCATATGGTTACTACAACTTGAATCAATGTACCATTTTTTCGCCATCTTCATAAGAGCTTCTATACTCATGTCTCATTACAAGTAGTGTGTCCTTGCTTCCTTCACTTGAGGTGCTTGGATAGTTGCTTTGACTCCTTTGATTGCCTCCATTTTGTCTTCTATTTTTTTCCCAAAAATCACTAGCATAGTATCCTTATTTACCACAATGATATCATGTTATACCTTTATGAGAATTGTAGGAGCCTCAACCTCTTCCTCTACTTCTACCTCGACCTCTTCCATGTGTGTTGACATTTGATCCACCCTTGTTGTCTTCAAAATTGCTTTGATTGTAGTTGGAGTTTTTGTGACCTCTTCCTTTTCCTCTTGAGCCTCCTCTTGAGTTCCTTCCTTTACCTCACCTACATATAACATTTGGTTGTGGTTGTCCTTTCCTTTGGAGCCACTAAAGCTAAGCTCTTCTGTGACAAGATGAGGAATTAGTTGTTCAAAACATGGATATGCATCTTTCAGGTAAATGGAAGTTGTAAAATGCGTCCATATTTCATCTTCTCTCAATCCATAGAGAGTACAACAGATCTTCATCTTCAACTATTGTGCTAATAGAAGCTAAAGCATCACTTAGCTCTTAGTCTTCAAAGTATATTCAACTATGGATTGACTTGAACTTTTCTTGACTGTGTTCAACTCATTCTTTAGTTGAATTTGTATTTGTTTAAAACATCCGTTCAAGAGATTTCCAAGCATCCTTAGCTATTCCTGGATGTTGAATATGCATTACCATGGCATTAGTAACTAGTTGTGAAATGAGGAACATGACTCTCCTATTCCTCTCTTTCCATTCTTTTGCTTGAATCATTTGGACTTTGGTGGCTGTAGCTTGATTGATTTGAGGTTGAGCATCATCTCTGCTCATGATACCCCACAAGCCTTTTCCCATTAGCTAGTTGGTCATTCTAAACTTCCATAGGGGATAGTTATCCTTATCTGATTTCTCTACTTGTTGACCCAACTCAACCATTGAAGATTATAAAAAACTATGAGAGTTACCTCGAGTAGTTATATAGTCCTTTGCTCTTGCATTTGTGAAGCTCCCTAGTTCTTTGTAGCTCCTCTTTTTCTTTGCTTGATCTCCATCATTGTTGATGAAGATTTTGCACTGATTTGGCTCTGATACTGACTGTGGAGACTCCTATCCACACCAAGAAGCTTGTAGTTAGCCCTTGCAAGTCAAGCACTTGGACAAATAGCTAAACATTAGATTTCTTGCTACTCTCAACTCAAATCTCAAATGGACCTGAGGCTTAAGTCCATAAAAGTAGACAATATAGAGCTTTTGAAGAAGCTATAAACATTTTCATCAAGGGACCCTACTCATGAATATAGCCTACTTGTCCACACACATATGCTAAAGAACTGGACTTCACTCTCGGACTCATAACTCCCAAAATAAAATTTCTTTCCAGGAGATATCTTCCATAAACAAAGCATGCAAGACAAGCTTTCCAATAAGCTAAATATAATGTACTTTGGATACGTTTTGGTCGGAAATTTAGAAGCTTTGAAGGAGATATTTGCTACCAAGAAAGTAGACAAGATAAGCTTTGATTTCCAATGAGTTTTTCAATGAAAGAAATGGTTGCATACACATTGGGATATGAGCCTCACAACATGACTCTGTACAAAGTGACATACGGATAAAAAGAGTCTATGAGAAGACAAAATGACAAAATGGCTTCTAAGATCAAATCCCACTATTGGGGACTCTTGCTCCTTTATCTTCCTGTTGAGAACTTCCTTCCACTCCACTTTTATAGCCAATGGGAATGTGAAGAAGCTTTTTCCTTCCTCTTAACCCACCACTTTCATTTGATTGCCCACTACATGCCACTCACTACAAGGCAGCTCTTGTATCTTTGATTCATCATGACTTTGGACTACATTTTTTTATCCTTAGAATTATTTTTTCCTTTACCTTTACATTTGGTAAATTTATCCAACAATAGCTCCTTTGAAAAAGAGCTTGCACATTTATCTTCAACACACACACACACACACAAACACACACGCACACACACACACACACACACATACACACACACACACACACACACATATATATATATATATATATATATATATATATATATATATATATATATATATATATATATATATATATATATATATACATACATACATACATACATACATACATACATACATACATACATACATACATACATACATACATACATACATACATACATACATACATACATACATACATACATACATACATACATACATGCATACATACATACCTGCATACATACATACATACATACATGCATGCATACATACATACATGATGGAGAGAGTTAATCTCCAAAAGAACAACCTACTCTTGAATTTAGAACACCTCTATATCAAGAGTAAGTCAAAACCTTTACCAAATTAGAGGTCCAATCTCCAATTTATCAAAACTTGAAAAATTCTGTGAAGAAGATGAAACACAGAAAGTCTGCTGCACAATTTCTTCTCATTGACTTATCAAATCTTTAAAGTTTTCTATGAAATTTTGTATGAAGTGTCGCCTAGAGATTGCGCACCTCCTCCAAGTTAAAGTTCTTCAAAAGGTTTAGTATAACTTGAGAAATCAACTTCACAAGTTACCTATGTCTAAATCTGCACTTCTGAGAAGTCAATTTAGACACCCCTAACTTCTTGACTTCAATTCTCTCAGTACAAAACCCGTTTAAACAAATGCTTATAGCCACGAGTAGATCACCTTCCAACTTAAAGATTAAGTGCTTGCTTGCACAAAACTTTAAACTATGGATTGAGAACTGATCAAAAGATTAAGATCAAAAATTGCGCCTGTTTCAGAGAACTGTGAACACTCAACACATATGAATGTTCCTACACACAATTCTCCTAGCCTGTTTGCAATTAGACTCTGAAACTCACGTCACAGACTCATTAACTACCAACTTAGATATCCTCAAAAGGATTTTACAATTGATCAAACACAGACGAGGCAGACACGAAAAGATCGGGCGCAATATTTCTTTCATTTCTGGAGAAGACTACAGCTGGAAGTGAGAGAGAGACTTTCCTTCACTTCTCATGTATCTACTGACCTTTACAATCACTTATTTCTCTATTCCTATGCTCATACATAGTCTCTCATTGTCTTCTCTCTTTGTCTCGACATTTTCCAAGAGTATTTATAGGCAATTATGTACAAACTTTTATCAAAGCATAAGTATATGTAACCTATGTCATAACTAATGTACATATGTGTACATGTTCTTCATTCTTGTGAATGTATCCACCTTCTTTGCTTCAAATCTTCAATTGGTGATTGATCTGCACCAACAGCTCCCCCTCAATCATCAATTGAGATTTCTCCTTTCTTCTTTATACGTGCCATATCCTTAAACTTCTGTAGCTTTGGTCCATCCAAGCTCTTTGTAAGCATATCAGCTATTTGATCTTTAGTTGAAGTATGAATGACTTCAATCTCCTTGTCCATCACTTTCTCTCTTAGAAAGTGATACTGAATCTCAATGTGTTTGGTCCTGGCATGGAAAACAGGATTAGCAGCTAAATACAATGAACTCATGTTATCTCCAAATAAAATTGGTATCCCATGCACAATGTCAAGACTCTTCATCAAGGTCTTGAGCCAAATCACTTCCTTTGCAGCTTCAACCATGCCTTTGTATTCTGCTTCTGTAGAAGACAAAGCAACTGTATGTTGCTTCTTGGAACACCATGAGATAAGTTTATCTCCCACATAACACATGTATCCAAAAGTAGATCTTCTATCATCTGGATTACCTGCCCAATCTGCATCACTATAGATTTTGATATTTGTATCTGAGGTAAACCCATAATACAAACCTTCATTGAGTGTACCCTTAATGTACCTCAACACTCTTTGACCTGCAATCCAATGTTCTTTCCTAGGACAATGCATGAATTGAGACAAAACCCCTACTGCATATGATAAATCAGGTCTAGTTAAAGTAGCATAGATAAGACTACCAATCAGACTCTGATATTGTCTCATGTCCTTGAACTCTTCACCACCAAACTTACTCAATTTGTGATTCACCTCCATTGGTGTAGGTGCTACCCTGCAATCATCCATTTTAAACCTGATTAACAAGTTCTTCAAATACCTTTCTTGGGTCACAAATACTCCATGTTGAGTATATGTAATCTCCATGCCCAAGAAGTATGACAAGTCTCCCAAGTCACTTATTTTGAATTCCTTTTCCATCTGCTTCTTGAGTCTTTGTATTCCTTCTTCATCTGTACCTGTAAGGATTATATCATCAACATATATGCACATGTATATGAAACCATTATCACTTGCTTTGACAAGCAAGCTACTATCTGCCTTAGACACCTGAAATCCAAGTTCTTTCAAGAACTTTACAAGTCTATAGTTCCATGCCCTTGGGGTCTGCTTCAAGCCATACAAAGCTCTCTTGAGCTTGCACACATGATCTGGATACCTTTTATCTTTGAACCCTTGAGGTTGCTCCATGAACACATCATCTGAAATATAACCATTCAGAAAAGCATTTTTCACATCAAGTTGACATAACTTCCAACCTTTACATGCAGCAATAGCTATAAGTGTCCTGATAGTTGTCATCTTTGCCACAGGACTATAAGTCTCATCATAGTCAACACCATAAGTCTGAGCAAACCCTTTGACAACAAGTCTAGCTTTGTATCTAGACACACTTCCATCTGCAAACCTCTTGGTTTTGTAAACCCATTTACATCCAATGATTTTCTGACTATTTGGTTTTGGAACCAAATCCCATGTTTGATTTTCCATCAATGCATCATATTCTTCCTGCATAGCTTTCTCCCATTTTTCCTTACCTCTTGCCTCTTCATATGTAGAAGGGTCTTCATCTGTATTCATCATATAAGCATAATCTTTTGTGGCCAAAAATGAAGTATCATAGCTATACCTTGTAGGTTGCCATCTGTTCCTTGTAGACCTCCTAAGCTCTCCACTTCTTGAGGTTTCTGGTTCTTCATATTCAGGATCAAATCTTGGTATTTCTTCCACTTCAACCTGCACTTCATTATTCTCTTGCTCATCAAATATCTGAACCTTTGATTTACCTTTCCTTTGGCTCACTTCTTCTTCATTACCTGTATTGATATTAATTGTACCTGCATACCAAGTGCTCTGCTCATCAAATGTCACATCTTTAGAAACCATGAATTGCTTTGTAGATGGACTCCACAATCTATAGCCCATCTGCTTATCATCATAACCAATGAAAACATATTTTTCAGCTTTAGGCTCTAACTTGTGTCTAAAATGTGATGGCACATATGCATATGCCACACATCCAAAAACTGTGCAATGATCCAAGGTAGGTCTCTTACCCCACCAAGCCTCATATGGTGTCATACCCTGCAAGGCTTTACATGGTAATCTATTAACCAAATAAGTAGCTGTATTCACAGCCTCAGCCCACAAATAATTAGGGCAATTTTTCTCCTTCATCATGGATCTTGCAAACTCAACAAGTGTTCTATTTCTCCTTTCTGCTACACCATTTTGTTGAGGAGAGTACCTACAAGTAACTTCCCTTTTTATACTTGCATTCCACAAATAATCACTGAACTCATTAGAGAAATACTCTCCCCCTCCATCTGACCTTAGTCTTTTCAACTTGTGTCCTGTAATTCTTTCTGCATATGCATGATAGTGTTTAAATGTATTAAACACTTCTGACTTATCTTTAATCACATAAATAGTGATCCATCTAGTAGCATCATCAACATAAATCACATAATACCTTGACCCATTTATACTGAAATCCTTTGATGGCCCCCACACATCTGTGTGTACCAATTCAAGCTTCTCTGAGTACATAAAACCATGCTTGGAGTAGGAAGACTTATGAGCCTTACCTAATTGACATGCCTCACATCTGTATGTCATATGTTGACCTGCAACATTAGGCAATCCAAGCACTGAACCATTATTAATCATGTCTTTAATACCTCTTTCATTGAAATGTCCAAGCCTCTTGTGCCAAAGATCTAACTCAGAGATCTTATGTCCTCCATATGTGAACATAGCATGACCAATATTGCCTTGAATCTTCAATGTAAATAGTCTTCCTTCTTTCTTCCCTGAAACAATCTGTTTATACCCTTGACTAGGGTCTTCCACGTATACTCCATCATTAGTGAACCTTACTTCATATCCCTTTTCAACAATTTGTCCTACACTTATCAAATTCTTAGGAATTGTAGGAACATACAAGACCTTACTCAATAAGGTACTACCATCCTTAGCCTTCACTGATCCAATTGACGTCACATTATGCTTTGTGTTGTCACCTGTTTGAACAACATGATTAAAAACCTTATTCTCCAAATCAGTCATCAAAGATATATTACCACTCAGGTGGTTGCTACACCCTGAGTCAATGTAGAAGACTCTCTGATCTTCACTCTGACTTTCACAAGTAGCATTCATTATTAATGTTGAATCCTCCTTTTGATCTGAAGCATAATTGTAGTAGGTGTTGTTGTATTGTTGACTTTGGAAACCTCTTCCTGCATTTCTTCCAAAGTAACCCCTACTACCTCTGCCTCTGAAATTACCTCTTTGGTTTCTGCCACCTCTTCCTCTAGAGTTATAGTTCTGATTATATCCATTATTATTCTGAGTATTATGCCAACAATCATTAGCTAAGTGATTTGTCTTACCACAAATCCAGCAAGCTTTGCCTCCATCTTTGTTATTCCTGCCTCTTCCTCTACCTTTGCCACCTCCTCTTCCTCTTAGGAAGTTGGCTTGACTAGTTGTGCCTTCATCTTCACCTGCTTGTTGCTTTCCTTTGCTATTCTTCTTCTTGTCCTTTGAGTACATTGCATGACCTGCACTCTTGTCACTATCTCCTTTAACATCCTGCTCAAATGTTA
>CM035441.1:37650809-37675809 GCA_020310875.1 Ceratopteris richardii | reverse complement strand
ATATACATATACATATACATATACATATACATATACATATACATATACATATACATATACATATACATATACATATACATATACATATACATATACATATACATATACATATACATATACATATACATATACATATACATATACATATACATATACATATACATATACATATACATATACATATACATATACATATACATATACATATGTTAAAAGTCAAGCTTCAAGCTACAAATTCGTGGGGAATCTTTTATGGACATGTGGAGCAATCAAAGGAAGCCAAAAGCCACGAGATTCCATCAAGAAAAGTCACTCAACCACTCCCCAAGTCATCTCAACTAATTCCTCCAAGTTAGGAGGCTGATTTGGAAAGGTAGTTCCTAGATTTTAGGGGCACACTTCTCACTATAAAAGGAGCATGTATCCCGACTTCTTTTGGGCCATCTTCTTGGAGTTTTAGCTCATGTAAAGTGAGCACTAAGTGCTGGAGTTGTGATAAGCAAGCCCCTTGCTTAAGCTAGCCCCTTGCTTGCTTGTTTGTTTTCTTTTAGTAGGCATATCTATGTGTGTGCGCAGGCAGTGTTGTAACTCTCTACCCCTGAGTTGTTAGCATTGGTTCTCCCTCGTATTGTATCCATTTGATGTAATTCTTGTCTCATTGGATAGCTATTAGAGTCTATTTTATGCTCACAAATTCTCTGGATCATTCTCTGAGTAATCTGGAAGCAACATTCATTTTAGTGAAGTTGTGTGATTGATATCTCTCTTAGTGTGTAGGCTCTGTTTGAAATATTTTGCTCTCTGTTGTAAGGGCTGGTTCTCCTTCTCTATGTATCCATTTGCTATGATTTTGGTGTCATTGGGTAGCTATTAGAGTCCTTTAAAGTTGACCAAAGTTTGATATTCATTCTCTGTATAATCTCTGAGAAAAGCTTGCTGGAGTGAAGTGAGGTATTTGCTTGATTGGCAGTTGTGAGCATTCAACTAGCTCATGTTGTAGACATTGTTTCTCCTTGTGTAGGCATCCATTTGA
Source organism: Ceratopteris richardii (assembly GCA_020310875.1). Taxonomy (NCBI): domain Eukaryota; kingdom Viridiplantae; phylum Streptophyta; class Polypodiopsida; order Polypodiales; family Pteridaceae; genus Ceratopteris; species Ceratopteris richardii. The sequence continues at coordinate 37,674,776 of CM035441.1, read as the reverse complement.
AGTGAAATTTGGTTTGTTGGAAAGCTCTTGGTGTCTACTACAGGTCTACAAAAGTTCACTGGAGTTCTCTGCATATGCTCTGAGTAAGAGCATTTTTGGTGTGCAGAGGTCAAAGAAGGATACCTGTGGAGGTCATTCACTCTTCGTCGTTGCTTAGGGGTTGAGATACTTCCCCCATCAGTGGTATCAGAGCATTTGGGAATCTTGGAGGCATCACATACAAGCAAGAAGACCTCTTGGAGTTGGTGGTTGAAGATTTGCATCAACAAAAGCTTCTTGGAGGTAGCTCACATCAAGGGGGAGCTATTCTACTCAAATTTGCAAGAGCACAAGGTGTCCATCTAAGGAAAGCTTTGGATTGAGGTAACCTCAGAGCCTCATTTTCATTTTACACACATTGGAGCATTAGCCAAGGGCTAGGTCAAGTATCAAAGACTAGATATGGGAGACTTCAACACTCAAATTGAAAAGCTAGACAAAGGTAACTATCAACCATGGAGATTTAGGGTCTCCAACTATCTTATGGGCAAGGGCCTTTGGGAGTTGATTAGTGGAAGTGAACCAAGACCTAGGTTGGATGAGAATCCAACCAATGACCAGAGAAGGGCCTTTAGGGAATGGAATGAAAGAGACAAGAGGGTTATCTTTATTCTTTCCCAACACATTAGCAATAGCATGATCGGCCATATCCAAGACTTGGATTCAAGCATGAAGGTATGGGAGACACTTGAAAGGCTTTATTCAACAAGCACCAAAGCAAGGAAGATCCAACTCAAGAATGAGCTCAACAACCTTAGGAAGAGCTCAGGGAGTAGCATAAATGACTACATACTTAAGGTCAAGGAGTTATCAGATGCATTGGGATCCATTGGAAGCCACGTAGACGATGACGATCTTGTGGCTTATACTCTCAATGGTTTGAGAGATGATGAGAAGTGGAAACCCTTTACCACTTCAGTATATGTAAGGGATAATCTTCCCGATTTTGAGCAATTGGTTGCTCTCATGGTCACCGAAGAAATGAACATAGGTGGAAGTTCAACTAAAAGCAAGGATGCACAAGTTTTCTATGCAGGTAATCAAAGGGGCAAAGGAAGACAAGGACAAGGAAGGGGCAAAGGAAGGTTTGGAGGAAGGCAAGGCCACTCAAGCAATCAAGGACATGACCAAGGCACCTCATCACAAAGAGGGAGAGGAAGAACAAGAGGAAGAGGAGGACGACATCAACAAAACAAGAATCAAGATGGTGAAGGATGTTACATATGTGGCAAGTTTGGCCACTATGCTAGAGATTGCTACCAAGGAGGAAACCAAAGGAGCTATAATCAAGGTTCTTCATACAAAGGCCAAGGTAATTATGCTTCTACAAGTTCAGAAAATGACAATCTCTTGATGATGCACATGAATGGGAATTCAAGCAAAGTAGATAACACTTGGTATATTGATAGTGGATGTAGCAACCATATGAGTTGCAATGCTTCTTGGTTTACTAATCTACATGTTCCCAAAGGTAAAGGACATGTAGAAACAGGTGATGATACAGCCCATGAGATCTCCCATGTTGGAGATGTAGCTTTGGATGACAAGGAGGAAGGAAGATGTCTCAAGGATGTCTTGCATGTACCTACTATCACAAAGAACTTGGTGTCCGTTGGGCAAATGGTTGAAAGAGGCTATCAAGTAAAGTTCAACAAAGGTGGATGCTTTGTGGAGAACCCTAAGCAAGGTTACAAGGTCATAGCAAGAGGAAAGAAGCAAGGGAGACTCTTCACTTTGGAGGTAAATTCTCATTCCACTCAACATGTCTACTTCACATATGGAAACAAGAGGATTTCGGAGTTGGACTTGTGGCACAAGAGGATAGGTCACATCAACATACAAAGAATGAAGGAAATGCAATTCAAGAGGCTGGTTGAAGGTCTTCCCAACTTCCAAGGACAAGGTATGAAGCATTTATGTGAATCTTGTCAACTAGGGAAGCAAGCGAGACTTCCATTCAAGAAGAGTGGCTACATAAGCCAACATCCATTGGAGTTGATACATACAGATGTGTGGGGGCCAACCAAAGAGCAATCCATTGGAGGTAACAAGTACTTTGTCACTTTTATAGATGATTGCACAAGGATGGTTTGGGTTTATTTCATCAAAAACAAATCAGATGTGTTTACATGTTTCAAAGCATTCAAGGCAATGGTAGAGAAGGAAACAGGTACATATATTAAGAAGCTAAGGTCCGATGGAGGGGGAGAATATTTCTCCAATGAGTTTTCTGATTTTTTAATGGATCAAGGCATCAAGAGGCAAGTAACATGCAGGTACACCCCCCAACAAAATGGAGTAGCAGAGAGAAAAAATAGATACATTGCCGAGATCGCTAGAGCAATGCTTAATGAGATGAATGTACCTAACATGTTTTGGAGTGATGCAACAAATACCGCCGTGTATCTTATGAATAGGGCTCCTACCTCAGGGATCCATGGCTTGACACCATATCAAGCCTATTATGGTAAGAAACCTGATCTTTCCCACTTGAAGATATTTGGATGTACTTGTTATGTACATGTGCCAAGTGAATTGAGGCACAAGCTACAACCAAAGGCAGAAAAGTGTGTGTTTCTAGGATATTCAAATGATCATAAAGGTTACAGGTGCTTCAACCCAAACACAAAGGACTTGAGGATATCAAGGGATGTAGCATTTGATGAGCTACTCCCTTGGTATAAGAAGTATGATTGTATGCAGGACTATGAAGAAGAAAAGCATGGACATGATGAAGAACAAATCGACCTAGAGCTAAGCGGCCCAAGGTGTTCCATCAATGAAGATAGTTCAAGCATGAACTCACCATGGAGGGGGAGATCTTCATCAAGCTATGAAGCACAATCAATCAACAAAGGCAAAGCAACATTGGTGGAGTTGGATGAAGAAGGTAATGAAGTTGAAGATGATGAAGGACACATGATGGAGAAAGAAGCCATGTCAAAGAAAGAGATCAAGTTCCCAAGGCAAAGGAGGTTTATTCCTCCAAAAGGTGAAGAAAGGAAGTCTTCTAGAGTTAAGTATCCAACTCAAAGGTTTACTTATGATTCATACATGGCAACTCATTATGCATATATGAACAAAGTAGTAGAAGATCATGAGCCCGATTGCTATGAAGATGCAAGCAGGTACACCGAATGGAAAGAGGCAATGCAAGAAGAGATCGACACACTTGAGGAGAATCAAACATGGACTCTAGTGCCCAAGAAGGATAACATGAAGGTAATAGGTAATAAGTGGGTGTATAAAGTAAAGAGGAATTCAGATGGATCTATTTCTAGGTTCAAAGCAAGATTGGTGGCCAAGGGTTTTGCACAAACATATGGAGTGGACTTTGAAGAGACATTCAGCCCCGTGGCAAAGATGAGCACCATTAGGACACTCATTGCAATGGCTGCTAGCAAAGGATGGAAGCTTTTCCAATTGGATATCAAGAATGCCTTTCTCAATGGAGACTTGGAAGAAGAGGTATACATGGAGCAACCACTAGGTTTTGTTCATAAAGAGTTTCCACATCATGTTTGTAGGTTGAAGAAGGCACTTTATGGCCTAAAGCAAGCTCCAAGGGCTTGGAACCAAAGATTGGTGGACTATTTGATCAAATGTGGTTACAATCAATGCAAGGCGGATCCATCTCTCTTCATCAAACAAAGAGGAGAACTTGTAGTCTACATGTGCGTGTATGTAGATGATCTTATCATTACAGGTAATGATACAAAGGGCATTGAGGAGATCAAGGCAAAGCTTGGAAACGAGTTTAGGATCTCTGATCTTGGAGATCTTAGGTATTTTCTTGGCATTGAAGTTGTATACAAAGAAGAAGGTATTATGCTCATACAAAGGAAGTATATTCTAGACCTACTTGAGAGGTTTGGGATGCTACATTGCAAGCCTATTTCAAATCCCATGGAAGTTAATGTAAAGCTAAGCTCCATTGATGGAGAGCCATTAGAGGATGTAACCTTGTATCGATCTATTGTAGGATCTTTCAATTATGCCACAATAACTAGGCCCGACATAGCATATGGAGTTGGAGTGTTATCACAATTTATGCATAGTCCAAGGACTACACACTTGCAAGTTGCAAGAAGAATGTTACGATATCTCAAGGCCACTATAAATGAAGGATTGTTCTATTCATTTGATGATGATATGCAGGTCAAAGCTTATTCTGATGCCGATTGGGCCAGTTCGAAGGAGGATAGAAGAAGTACAAGTGGTTACCTAGTCATGCTAGGTAGCAAGATCATCTCATGGATTTCAAAGAAGCAACCCACGGTGGCATTATCTTCCACCGAGGCTGAGTATAGAGCTTTGGCTCAAGTCACATGTGAGCTAATGTGGATTAAGAAGTTATTTATGGAGCTTAATTTGCAGGTTGACACATATCCAATTTTTTGTGACAATATGAGTAGCATTCATCTAGCATCGAATCCTGTCTATCATGCTAGAACCAAGCATATTGAAGTGCACTATCACTTCATAAGGGAAAAGGTGATATCGAAGGAAGTTTCAGTACATCATATTGGTACCAAGGACCAAGTTGCCGACATGTTTACAAAGGCTTTGGATGGGATGAAGATTTCAAAATTCAAGCAATGCATCAACATGAAGGAGCTTGGATGAGGACGAAGAATTGAAGCTTGAGGGGGAGTGTTAAAAGTCAAGCTTCAAGCTACAAATTCGTGGGGAATCTTTTATGGACATGTGGAGCAATCAAAGGAAGCCAAAAGCCACGAGATTCCATCAAGAAAAGTCACTCAACCACTCCCCAAGTCATCTCAACTAATTCCTCCAAGTTAGGAGGCTGATTTGGAAAGGTAGTTCCTAGATTTTAGGGGCACACTTCTCACTATAAAAGGAGCATGTATCCCGACTTCTTTTGGGCCATCTTCTTGGAGTTTTAGCTCATGTAAAGTGAGCACTAAGTGCTGGAGTTGTGATAAGCAAGCCCCTTGCTTAAGCTAGCCCCTTGCTTGCTTGTTTGTTTTCTTTTAGTAGGCATATCTATGTGTGTGCGCAGGCAGTGTTGCAACTCTCTACCCCTGAGTTGTTAGCATTGGTTCTCCCTCATATTGTATCCATTTGATGTAATTCTTGTCTCATTGGATAGCTATTAGAGTCTATTTTATGCTCACAAATTCTCTGGATCATTCTCTGAGTAATCTGGAAGCAACATTCATTTTAGTGAAGTTGTGTGATTGATATCTCTCTTAGTTTGTAGGCTCTGTTTGAAATATTTTGATCTCTGTTGTAAGGGCTGGTTCTCCTTCTCTATGTATCCATTTGCTATGATTTTGGTGTCATTGGGTAGCTATTAGAGTCCTCTAAAGTTGACCAAAGTTTGATATTCATTCTCTGTATAATCTCGGAGAAAAGCTTGCTGGAGTGAAGTGAGGTATTTGCTTGATTGGCAGTTGTGAGCATTCAACTAGCTCATGTTGTAGACATTGTTTCTCCTTGTGTAGGCATCCATTTGAAGTGAAATTTGGTTTGTTGGAAAGCTCTTGGTGTCTACTACAGGTCTACAAAAGCTCACTGGAGTTCTCTGCATATGCTCTGAGTAAGAGCATTTTTGGTGTGCAGAGGTCAAAGAAGGATACCTGTGGAGGTCATTCACGCTTCGTCGTTGCTTAGGGGTTGAGATACTTCCCCCATCAACATATACATATACATATACATATACATATACATATACATATACATATACATATACATATACATATACATATACATATACATATACATATACATATACATATACATATACATATACATATACATATACATATACATATACATATACATATACATATACATATACATATACATATACATATACATATACATATACATATACATATACATATACATATACATATACATATACATATACATATACATATACTTATACGTATACATATACATATACGTATACATATACATATACGTATACATATACGTATACATATACATATACATATGCGCATACATATACGTATACATATACGCATACATATACATATACGAATACATATACGTATACATATACGTATACATATACATATACATATTCGTATACATATTCGCATACATATACGCATACATATACACATACATAAACGTAAACATATAGGTATACATATAGGTATACATATACATATACATATACATATACATATACATATACATATACATATACATATACATATACATATACATATACATATACATATACATATACATATACATATACATATACATATACATATACATATACATATACATATACATATACATATACATATACATATACATATACATATACATATACATATACATATACATATACATATACATATACATATACATATACATATTGTTAGAAGATATATTTTTGGAAGCCTTTTTTGAAGAAAAATAATTGTAAAATGACAAAAACTTGTAAAAATATTTATGCAACTGTTGTAAAAATAAGGAAGACTCTTCCTTATGGAGGATAGAATCTTCTGTAATTTTTCTAGAATTTTTGGAAACTCCTAGATAGCATATTTTTAGCAAAATAGAGGAAATGACCAAAATTCAAGTGTGAAAAGGGACACTTGAAAATGTATATAAGATAATTTCCTCTATTATGAGGGGGTTGGTTAATCATTTGTTTACATCCTATCCAAGTGAATAGAGAAGGAGTTTTCTGCTGAAAATCGTGTTTTCTCCTCTTTGTGTGGTTTCTTTGATTTGTGAGTCTTATTCTTGTGTATCTATGGAGATTTGTGAGCTTCTATTGTGTAAATCTGTTGAATGTGTATGAAGAGAGCTGAATACTGATGTGTTGAGTGATAAGTTGATGAAGAATGGTGCTAGAGATGAAAATCGTCTGTTTTCACAGAATCACGATTGTCTCGTCTGTATGGTGCAGGTGATATTTTTGAGTTTTGACTTCATAATTGTGTTTTGCTGATAAAATAGCATGTATTAGACAGTCAAGATTGTGGAAAATGGTGGAGATTTGCTCAAGATAATCCAAACCTTATAAATTCCTCTTCATTTTCACCATTCTCAGAAATCCAGCCATTATTCTCTTATTTCTTGGATTCTATAATCTTGAAGGGGCTGTGGTCTCATGAATACTTCCAGGATTGACAAAATAAAGATGTATTGTTGATTCTTTATGCTAAATGATTGGAGAGGACAACTCCAAAGATCAATAACAAACATTTTTTGGCACCGTTGCCGGGGAGTATTTCAAAAGCTTCATTGAAGTTGGACCTTGCTGGATCTTCTATTGATGATGGTAACAAACACATGGAAAAGGTAACACTCTTTAATCAAAAAATGTGAACATGAAAAGGTAGATGTCTTTGTTTGTCTTTTGGGAAAAGAAAGCAATAAATCATCTTTTAGAGTTGAAAGTGCTAAAATTTTTGTAAATTGATAGTTGCTCATTTCATTTTTTGAAGTAAGAGTGCAGGTGTGTGAAAAATTTGAATCAAGAAAGCTGAAGATGAGGTAACATGTGTCTATTATTGCATTTTTAGAGTTCTTTTTGACCAAGTACTAGGCAATATTGTTGATCTTGGGAAGATAACATGGTTGCACTAAGGAAAAGTCAGGTAAAGTAGCTAGATGCAAGTAGAAAAGATTCATTTGTTAACCAAATCAAAGCATAAATCTTGAGAAACAAAGCTGATCTGCATTTTGAAAAGAAATGTGTGTTTGAGTTTATCTTTGCAAAAATTGATACTTGCATTTCATAGCACATTTTCTTTGGAAAGTTTTTCTCATGAACTGTTTTGATAGCTAAGCCATAAGAGACCATAACCAATCAAGGAACATAGGATCAGTAGATCACCAAACAAGAAGCCCTAAGTGAAGTGTTTACCTTTATTTAGGGCAAAATAATAAAAAAATTAATAAAATTCATAAAAAACAATCAAACAAATTTCTTTTCTTCTTAGGAAGTTGGACTGAAGCCTTGTGGATAAGAGTAATAGAAACCAAGTGAAAGAAAAGCAAAAAATTTGTCAAAAAATTAGAAGATTTGAAAAACACGATTTTCTGTACAACATCGCGGTTTTCTGATTAATGTGGTGACTATGAGGTAAAATTGCAGGTGATTGTGAATTGGATTTGGTAAAGCGTATTGAAAGGGAACAAGAGAGAAGAATACTCAAATTTGCAGAAAATAAGAAGTATAGAAGAAAAACACAATTTTCTGCACAAAATCGTGATTTTCTGAGTAATGTTGAGATTTTGATGCAAAAGTACAGGAATCTGGTGAATTGAAATTGGAAGAGGGTATTGAAGGGGAACAAGAGAAAAGAATACTCAAATTTGCACAAAATAAGAAGTACAAAAAAAAACACGATTCTCTGCACAAAATCGCGATTTTCTGTAAAAAAAAATTCTCTGGAATTTTTAGCATATTTGGGTTTTTGGAGAAAGATAATTGCAAGAGATGTCATCAAGATTGAGTAAGTGAAGTTGGGCAAGTGAAAGAGTAAGGAAAAGTGGAAATCACACAAAATCGCGATTTTTTGGACACTATAAAAACCTGGAATTGAAAGAAAAAATTCATTTGAGTAAGTGTGAGAGAGAGAGAGAGCAAGGAAAAATCGCGATCTTCTGCAAATTCAGGTCTTGAAGAGTATTTGGAGTCAAGCAAGCAAGGTGAGTGGTTTTTATATCATTTCAATTGCATGCCTTTAAATTTTCATGATCATTAAGCACATAAAAGTAGGAAAATATTATTTTTTGGTTAAGTTTTTTCATTGCATGTTAAAAACTTGATAAGGCGATTCTATTAGAAGAAAGAAAAACTTGAAAATCAATACTTTAAAATCTTCAAAAAAGTGTTCAGAATCGCGATTCTGAAGTCAAACACAAAATCGCGATTCTCTGGACTAAGGACAACATCGCGATTCCCAGAACACGATTTTCATAAGAAAATCGTGTTATTTACGATTGTGAGCAATCACGATTGTCTGGAAACAAAATCGCAAAAAACACGATTTTGAGCACAACATCGTGAAAAACACGATTTTGAGCACAAAATCGTGAAAAAACACGATTTTGAGCACAGAATCGTGAAAAACGCGATTCTGAGCACAGAATCGTGAGAAACATGATTTTGAGCATAGAATCGTGAAAAACGCAATTTTGAGTACAAAATCGTGAAAAACGCGATTTTGAGCACAGAATCGTGAAAAACACGATTTTGAGCACAAAATCGTGGAAAAAACGATTTTGAACACAAAATCGTGGAAAACACGATTTTGAACACAAAATCGTGAAAAACACGATTTCAATCATAAAATCGTGAAAAAACACTAGCTTAGTTAGAAAATCGTGAAAAACACGATTTTGAACACAGAATCGTGGAAAACACAATTTTGAACACAAAATCGTGAAAAACACGATTTCAGTCATAAAATCGTGAAAAAACACTAGCTTAGTTAGAAAATCGTGAAAAACGCGATTTTGAGCACAGAATCGTGAAAAACACGATTTTGAGCACAAAATCGTGGAAAACACGATTTTGAACATAGAATCGTGGAAAACACGATTTTAAACACAAAATCGTGAAAAACACGATTTCAGTCATAAAATCGTGAAAAAGCACTAGCTTAGTTAAAAAATCGTGAAAAACACGATTTTGAACACAGAATTGTGGAAAACACGATTTTGAACACAAAATCGTGAAAAACACGATTTCAGTCATAAAATCGTGAAAAAACACTAGCTTAGTTAGAAAATCGTGAAAAACGCTATTTTGAGCACAAAATCGTGAAAAACGCGATTTTGAGCACAAAATCGTGAAAAACGCGATTTTGAGCACAAAATCGTGAAAAACGCGATTTCGAACAAAGAATCGTGAAAAACACGATTTTGAGCACAGAATCGTGAAAAACGCGATTTTGAGCACAGAATCGTGAAAAACACGATTTTGAGCACAAAATCGTGGAAAACACGATTTTGAACACAGAATCGTGGAAAACACGATTTTGAACACAAAATCGTGAAAAACACGATTTCAATCATAAAATCGTGAAAAAACACTAGCTTAGTTAGAAAATCGTGAAAAACACGATTTTGAACATAGAATCGTGCAAAACACGATTTTGAACACAAAATCGTGAAAAACACGATTTTAGTCATAAAATCATGAAAAAACACTAGCTTAGTTAGAAAATCGTGAAAAACGTGATTTTGAGCACAGAATCGTGAAAAACACGATTTTGAGCACAAAATCGTGGAAAACATGATTTTGAACACAGAATCGTGGAAAACACGATTTTGAACACAAAATTGTGAAAAACACGATTTCAGTCATAAAATCGTGAAAAAACACTAGCTTAGTTAGAAAATCGTGAAAAACACGATTTTGAACACAGAATCGTGAAAAACACGATTTTGAACACAAAATCGTGAAAAACACGATTTCAGTCATAAAATCGTGAAAAAACACTAGCTTAGTTAGAAAATCGTGAAAAACACGATTTTGAGCACGGAATCGTGAAAAACACTAATTTGGACACAAAATCGTGAAAAACACGATTTTGAGTAGAAAATCGTGAAAAACACGAGTTCAGTCATAAAATTATGAAAAAACACTAGCTTAGTTAGAAAATCGTGAAAAACACGATTTTGAGCACAAAATCGTGAAAAACACGATTCTGACCACAGAATCGTGAAAATTAGGTGAATGATCCTTAGGTCTGGGAACAAACTATATTCACATACTAAGCAAGTCCTAAGTAGGAAGGAGATAGAGTCAGTAGTAGGGGAAGTGCAAAAAAGAAATTTAGGGCAAGGAAACAACATGGAACATAACACCAGTAGCTCAGTTCAAAGATGGTAGGTATGAGGATAGGCAAGGGTGTGTGTACATCTTCTCCCAAGACCCAGAAAATTCAAATGACTTAGGGCAATGTGCTGACAAAGGACCTTGGGAACATAACATGGGACAACCAGATTTACCTAGACCACATGAAAACTACACTAGTACTGAGCAACAACAAGGGAGGAGGACACATGCTTCCCCAAATCCCTTTGACAAGGAACCAGAAGGATATAATGAATTTTCACTCAGAAGAAGACATCATTGGCAACCTCAGGGTAGAATGCTTAGACCATATCAAGTAGCCAAATGTATGAAAAATCAATATGAAGGGTATTCTGATCCTCATGCTCATGTTGTAGAGTTTAGACAATTAATTAGAGCTGAGGAGGTGGAATATTACAAAGTTCAATTTGAAGCATTTGGTCTAACCCTAACATGACCAGCATTATCTTGGTTCATCCCTTTGAGAAAAGAAATGTACCTAGATATTGAATCCTTCCTAGAAGCCTTTATTGGGGAATTCTCAAAGACCGGAATAAAACATAGCACAACCACTCTGATACACAGTTTTAAACAACAAAAAGATGAAAATGTCAGAGAGGCAGCCAGGAGATTTAAGCAATATATTGACAGATGTCCTAGAGAAGAAGTACCTTCCATGGCTAGACAAGTATCCCTATTCATAGAAGGGTTAAGAAGTGCTCAATTAAGAACCCTAGTGTACTACAGGAGATGCCCTGATCTAGGAGCTTGTGTAAAAGAAGCAATAGATTTGGAAGATAACAGAGGTCAAGATCTGTTAGCATTTGATCAACCCAGATCAAATGAAGATAAAATCCCTCTAGCAGAAGAATTGGCTCAGGCCATTGCTAAAGCCCTAGAGGTAAGCACTAAAACCAATTTGATAAACTCCAGGATAAACACAAATAAAAAATGCTACAATTGTGGAGAAAGTCATCTGGTACAACATTGCCCATATCAAAAGCCTCCACATTTGCAAGATAGAAAAACACTCAAATATTGTACACTAGAGAGGAAATGGACAAATCATACCAGGGAGGAATGCTTCTATAATAAACAACCCATAAAAGAGAGAGACTATGGGAGCCAAAGAGAATCAGTGTATATTGAGCAACCAAGACCTGTGCTTGGGCAACAACCTCCTATACCAACAAATGTGGTACCAATCAAATACACACCAATAGAGGAGGGAAACTCAAGAACAAAGTCACTATACAAGGAAGATTATCAATGGAATGAAGGATATCTAGAAGAATGGGAAGGTTATGAATCAAGAGAACCAGAATTACAAGCCCTAGATTTGGGAAATGGAAGAATTGAGATGGACACTGCCACTTTCATGTATATAACCAATAATTATATGTCCAATCAAAAACCTCAATTCAAAGGGGGACCAAAGATAAGCTGTTATAGGTGTGGGGGAGATCATTTCATTAGAGACTGTCCACAACCTCCTACATTAAGATTAGAAGGAGCATATTGCAAGGATTGTGGCAGGGAGCATTTGATTAAGGATTACCCAAAAAATCCTCAAAAACAACAAAACACACCTAATAACATACCACTAAAAGCAGTCAGTATCATGGAACAGGAAGAATTGAGTGACATTGACCAAGTGAATGTAAATGCTATAACAAGGTCACAAACAAAACAACAAAGAACAACTAAGGAACAAAATGAAGGTTCAATCTCAAAGGTAAGAAAAAATAGACAAAAAGGGAAATGGGGGAGGAAACAAAAAATGAGTAAAAATATTGAAGAAGAAAATAGGGAACAATCAAACAGTACTTCTCCTCAAAAGACACAAACCCAGTTGGAAATAGGAAATTCACAAAGTCTAGACACTCTAATAAAAGCATACAAAGGAAGAATTCAAGAGGGACCAAGCCCTACTGATCATACAATGGCATATCCTATGCCAGACTTAGAACATGAAAGAATGCAGAAGTGTAAACAGATCATACGGGAAGTGCAACTCAAAATGGGGGAAGAAGACAATTCTCAAAAAACAGTTGAGGAATCTGAGACAACAAAAACAAGAGGAAATGATATCAAGGAAGAAAACCCACAAGTAACACTCCAGGTGAATATAAATGAACGATGCACAATTCTTTATCAAACCACATGGGAAGAGTTAATGAAACAAAATCCTCACCTACAGAACCAAATAAAAAAATGGGAAACAACACCAGAAAATCTTCACCCACAATTACAGGAAATGGAGGAGTTGTGGTATATTCCCATTGATAAGATAGGAGGATATTGTGAAGGAGAAGAGGGAAATTCAACCCTAAAAATACAATTTGGTAAAAACCAGGCCAAAGCTATTTTGGATAGTGGATCAGGAGTGGCCATTATGACTAAACAAACTTGGGAGAAATGGGGAAAAAATGAATTATTACTCACAAAAATGAGATTGCAACTTGCAGATGGACACATAGAAAAACCCCTAGGAATATGGGAAAAAGTGATTGTGGACATATGTGGAATAGAGATAGAACATACCTTTGCTATAGTTGAATTCCCACAATCCACTTCATATGAAATTATCCTAGGAAGACCATTCATGAGACAAATGCAGATTGTGCAAGATTGGGGTAATGATTGCTTATACCTACAGAGCAAAGGAAGAATAACCAAAGTAAATCTAAGAAATGGGCACTACTGTGACATATCTCCTCAAGAATGGTATAAAATTCATCAGAATCAAGAGTTGAGTGAGGAATCAGAAATAGAAGACCAGGATGAGGCTGAATCATCAGTATGGAAGTGCAATATGATAAGAAATCTGACCAGCAGGAAAAGGAGACTAAGAAGAGAGGATTGTGTGGAAGGAAGGAAGTTACAAGATGAGAATTATGTACCACAACAGTTCAAGGATGAAGAATTTGAGCCCTATGGGTGGAATCAAATCTTGGCTACCATGGATCTAGCCAGTGATGAATATGTAGGAGTGGAATTTCAAAATGAAGAAGGATATGATGTTTTTCACATTGGAATACAAATGATAAAGGTATCCAGAACAGAAGAGGACAAAGAAGAAGATATGATATTAGAAAAAGGGAAGACACAATTTTTGGAGGAAGTAAAAGCTGAAGATGCTGTTAAAGATAAAATCTCAGGTAAGTACAAGAAAATCAAACACAAAGAAATAGAAGAAAATCAGGAAGATGAGAAGAAGACAAGGGAAATGAACAAAGACCAACAATGTGATGTACCAGAAAATTTCAAGACTTATGAAGTGGAAAATAGATTACTTCTCAAAAGGAAACCAAAGAGGGAAAAGAAGAAAGGAGAGGCTTATGATAATGAGGAAGAAACTAAAAAGATCATGATCACTCAGGAGGAGGGAGAAGAAAGACACATTGTAGTGGCTGATGACATGACAACTCAAGAAGAGGAGGCACTAAGAAACTTGGCAAGAAATTATAGGGATGTATTTGCTTATAGCTATAGGGATTTGAAAGGTATTGATCCTAAAATCTGTGAGCATAAGATTCCTATTACACCTGAAGCCAAACCTAGTAAACAGAGACATTACACATTCAATGATAAATACTCTGCTAAAATAAAGGAAGAAATTGACAAGCTATTAGCTGCCAATTTCATCTATGAAATTGAGTATACAGAGTGGATATCTCCTATAGTTGTGGTACCAAAAAAGAATGGGAAACTTAGGGTATGCATTAACTTGAAAAAGGTAAATGCAGCAACTATAAGGGATAATTATCCACTGCCTATAACAGATCATCTTCTAGAAAGAGTTGCAGGGAAGGAGGTTTATAGTTTTTTAGATGGTTTTTCAGGATACAACCAGGTTCCTATAGCATTGGAAGACCAACATAAAACTGCCTTCTCCACAGAATGGGGAATTTATGCCTTTAGGGTTATGCCCTTTGGGTTAACCAATGCTCTAGCAACTTTTCAAAGATTGATGTGTCATATCTTCAAAGAGTTCCTGAGAAAGGTAATGGAAATCTACGTAGATGATCTTTGTACTTTTTCATTAAAAAGACAAGATCACTTGCAGGATTTAGAAAATATATTCAGGAAACGCAGAACCTACAGAGTATGTTTAAATCCAGAAAAATGTGTGTTCTTTGTAAGACAAGGAAGAATGTTGGGTCACATAGTCTTAAAAAATGGAATTTCAACTGATGAGAAGAAAATAAAGGCCATAATAGAGCTTCCAAGACCAACAAGTGTAAAGGAACTTCAAACTTTCATGGACATTGTGGGTACTATAGGAAATTTGTACACAAATTTGCTGACATAGCCAAACCCTTATATGCCCTAATTACAAAGTTTGAGTGGACTAAGGAGTGTGACCAAGCCTTTGAAACTCTAAAAACTTGTTTGGTAACAGCCCCAATTCTGAAAACACCTCAATGGGATAAAATTTTTCATGTCCATGTGGATGCTTCAAATTATGCTTTGGGATGTGTGTTAGCACAACCAATAGAAGGAAGCAAGTTAGATTTTCCAGTGGCCTATGCTAGTAGAAAATTGAATCTAGCAGAGAAAAATTACACAACCACTGAAAGAGAGGGATTGGGCATGGTATTTGCTGTAAAAAAATACAGATATTACCTTTTGGCCAACAAGTTTAAGTTCTTTGTAGACCATCAAGCTTTGTTATATTTGGTAAATAAACCTTGTCACACAGGGAGAATAGTCAGATGGTTTCTTTTGCTAATGGAATTTGAGTTTGAAGTGGTGGTCAGACAAGGGAAAACACACTTGAGAGCAGATCATTTATCTCGAATTCAGTCTAAAGAACCCAGTTCACCTTTAGATGACAATCTGCCAGACACTTATCTGTTTAAGGTAGAGAGTGTCCCTGAGTGGGCCATGACCTTAGTACCATTATTGACCATGGGACCTTGCAGAATAGTTGGGAACAATGCACACTTAGTATTGCAAAGCAGAAACTTTATATTACTAGCTAGGCATTTGTACCATCTCAACCACACAGGCATATTAGAATATTGCACTCCTGAGGAGGAGCAACAAGAATATCTGAGGAGAGCTCATCATTGGAACCCTTGCACTCATGCTTCTAGGGTAGTCACCCTAAGTAATCTCAATAGGATGGGGGTACATTGGCCTAATAAAATTCAAGATGTAGCAAAATACATTGCTAATTGCAGGAAGTGCCAAATATTGCAAGATTCAGAATTCATAACTCTATATTGGTTCCAGAAAAATCCAGAGTGGAGTGAGAATATCATTGAAGAATTAAGAAGGAAAAAGAAAGGAAAACAAGTGGTAGCTGGTACAGATTCAAAAAATTTACAAGTAATCTCTGAAGAATATCAATTGATAGGAGAACAATTGTATAAGAGAGGAATGGATGGATACCTAAGAATTTGTGTTCCTGAGAATAAATATCTGGAAATGTTGGAAATGGCACACTTTGGAGTGGCAGGAGGACACTTCTCAAGTGACAGAACTGCTAAACTCATTTTATATTCTGGCTTTTGGTGGCCAACGCTATTTCCTGATGCAAGAACCTATGTAAAAAGGTGTGATGTTTGTCAAAGGGTAAGTCAACCAAATAGAAGAAATGATATGCCATTGGTTCCATTAATTTCAGCCAGAGCCTTTAGTAAATGGGGATTGGATTTCATTGGACCTGTACATCCTCCAGCAAAACAATCCCATGCTGAATACATCATAGTGGCTACAAACTACTTGACAAAGTGGGCTGAGGCCAAAGCCACAAAAAGAAATGATGCTCATACTACTGCCAGATTCCTATATGAAAACATTATCACTAGATTTGGACTTCCAATTGAACTAGTAAGTGATAGGGGGACCCATTTTGTAAACCAAATCATAGAAAACATCACTGAATATTTCCTGATCAGTCATAGAAAGTCAGCCCCATATCACCCACAAGCCAATGGGTTAGCAGAAAGTACTAATAAAGTACTTTGTACTGTACTATCAAAACTAGTAAACACAAACAGGAATGATTGGGATCTACAACTTAATCATGTTCTATGGGCTTATAGAGTGGCTTATAAAACTGCAATAGGAAACACACCATTCAATCTAGTATATGGACAAAATGCAGTTTTACCTATGGAATTCCTTATCCCAACATTAAAAGTAGGAAGTCACTACAATTGGACTGGACATGAACTATCAGAGAGAGTAATAGAATTGGAAAAGTTGGGAGCATCTAGACTCCAAGCCATTATGAGTTTATATGTGGACAAGAAAAGGCAAAAAGCTTATCATGATGTTCACATAAAAGAGAAAGATCTACAAGTAGGAGATCTAGTGTTGGCTTACACAGTCAGAGAACATCAGAAAAAGTTCCAGAAAAAAGGACATGGACCATATATTATACATCAGATAAGCAACAGTGGAGCCATTCAACTAGCTAACATAGATGGAGAAATCATGCCAAACTTCATAAGTGGATGTAGAGTTAAGAGGTATGATTGCCCATTAACTGTTGATGAATGGAGAAGGTTACAACAAGCTCAAAACAGGAAAAGAGAAGAGGAAGACATTAGAAAAGAAGCTCAACAGGAAGCTATGGAAAGGATAAGAAAAATCAAAGAGCTTAGGGAAGTCTGTCTGTGTGAAACTCCTCTCAAACCAAAGGAACATGTCCTTGTGATGATAATGGATTTTCAAAATGAAAGCATTAGGGTTTTGATAGATTCTTAAGCACAAGTAAATCTGATTAGTTCAGCTTTGGTAAGTAAATTCAATATAAAAAGAACTAAAAGTAGAACCCTAATCAAAACTTTGGAGGGTCAAATAGTACAGAGCATGTCTTCACTGTCTATTGAAGTAAAGTTCAATGAAGAATATATGAAAATAGACTGTGAAGAATGGCCAGATCATTTGATGGCTGAAAAAGTGATTTTAGGTCAATCATGGCTCCAACAAGGTAAAGTGATCTTGGATTTTGAAAAAATGAAGCTTAAATTGAACATAAATGACAAAAGGTTTTTTATATTTTTTTTGAGTAATGAAAAACAGGAAATTCAATCAGATGTTCATGATATACACTTGGAAGGATTCACTTTTGCATTTGAAGATACACAGACATTACCAATACAAATGTTAAATGATAGCTTCATATAATCAAAATCAGCAAAAGATTGGAAGAACAAAGAAAGGTGGAGAGATAGGAAGAAGATGGCAATCATGGCATTGTCCAAAGAATCAAAGCATCAGAACAAGAAGCACATGGAATCAAAGTCTACAGGAGGTTTGCTCATCAAAACAGAAATCAAGGACAAAATGGATATGGAGATCAAAAACTCCTACAAAATGCTTATCCAAAGGGAATGGTTGTTTGCCTGAAACCAAAACAATTGGAGTCAGGAAGTATTGGGTTAAAAAATCAGAGTTGTTCCAGTGGAAAAAAGATCATCCAGATTTGATCTGTATTTAGAAAATCATAACATGTTGAAAAAAATTATGAAAAAATATATATTTGACCTGATTTTCTTTTCTAAAAAAGAGAATTAGGAGGGGAAGAAAAGAAATAGAAAAAATTTATTATAAAAAAAAAAGAGAAAATATATCTATAAAGAAAAAACAGAAGCAATCATTGTTGAAAAAAAAAGAGAAATAAAAATTGAGAAAAATTGTTTATTTTCCTTTTTTATAAAAATTATTTAGCACAAAGCAAGATCTAGGTAGAAGAGTAGTAGAGATCTATTTATTTTTTATTAATTAATTTTTGTTTCTATTATTGATAAATGTTTTGTTTTTTCTCCAAAAGAGTGGTTAGGAAAAAGGGACTACACTAGACATCTTGCTACACCTGTAATGATCACTTTTTGAGTTTTTTTTTTTTTAAGAAACAGAATTTATTGTGGATTTTATGTTCATTCTTATGTCATGACATCTCAAAATAAATATTACTCTTTGATTTCTTGTAACTTATGTGGGTAGAGTTTTTCTTTGTGTATTTTATTTTCCTCAGAATGGTGAATACAAAGGAGCTGTCAATTCATGACTTCAAGGCAGAATCAGTCACTCTATCAAGAGGCCATTGGTTTCTAGACAGTGAAGCTATGGAAGAACAGGTGGCTCTAGAGTCAGATGAAGAGCCAGAAATTCCAGAAGCTGAGAAGGTGGTGAAGGAACTCAAGGAGACCCTAAGCATAATTGGTCAGCACATATTCACAGTGGGAGTAGGAGGATATAAATATACAATGTTGTGTCAGGAGTTCTACATGTTCCAAAGAGTTGCTGTCAATATGAAAAGATGGAAGGCAGTAGGGTTGCACAAATTATTGGAAGAGCCTATCTTATTCATTGATTTCGAGAGAGTGGCACAAGTAATAAGCAGTTTGATGGAAATAGGAAGAGGGAATGATGCCTATTTCAGGTGCAAAGTCAAGAACAAGGATAATCAGGAGGTGGGTATGACTATCAAAGCAGAACATATCAGAGCAGCATTACAATTCTACCCAATGGGAACCAAGCTTGATCCAAGCTTTGTAAAAAAGAATAAGGAAACTTATACAGGGTATGCAAAATTCACTGACTTTAAAGGAAGAGAGAATGAAGAATATGCCACAAGGATGTTCTTACAGTATTTTGCTTTCCAAAGCTACCAAGGTATACCATGCCACATAAGTCGGTGACACTATTGATGTTCAACAATAAGGATAGAACCAAACCCTTTGGAGTAATGGATGTCACACCATACATCCATGAACAGCTGAAAGAAGCAGCAAAACACTGGGAACAGAAGAAATTCATGAATGGAGCCCAGTTTTTAACAAGGATCATTTATCATGTCCTAGGAATGGAAGATCAATTGAAACTAGCTCCAGAGGCACAGTATTTTAGAAGCCTTATGTCAGGAATCAAGAGTCCTCCAAGGAAAATGGCTGAGAGGGAAATAGAAGGACAAACCCGCATGAGGGGAGCAGGAATGAAAAGAAAGATGATATCTGAGGAAGTGATTCCTGTAAAGAAAAGGAGGTTGGACCCAAGGAAGGTTGAACTAGAGATGGAGGAAGCCACCAAAGAAGAACATGAAGAGGCACAGAAGCAGGTTCAATCCTCTAGTGAACCTCATCCACCCCAAACAAGCAAAGAACAATTATACACTTATCTAACCCAAGGAAATAATAAAAGAGCAATGTATGAGGCACAATATCAGAAGATGCTGGAAGATTACTCATGCAAGGCTACAGATTGGGTTCAAGAAGAGGTGGAGCATTATGAAGCACTCCATGATCAAATGATGACAGCTGAAACAGAAGAGGTGTTTGTTAGAAAGGAAGTTGAGTTGCTAGCCTATTTCAAGGAATTGCAAGGACCTCTAGAGACCAGAACCACTATTGTGGTGAAAAAGAAGGTTCCAAAGAAACCAATGCAAAAGAAGAAGTTGACCAAGAAGGGAAAGGGAAAATCAGTAGTTGAAGTTGTAACCACAAAAGAAATGGAGGAAGTGATAGTGGAAGAAACACAGAAGCAATCCATTGTGGAAGAAGCATCAAGAGTCAAAGAACCAGAAAGAGGAGGACCTTCACATTTTTCCTCTGATTCTGACAGTGATATTGAGAGCTTTTTATTAAAGAGTATAAATTTGTCAATACCAAATACTCCTAATGTGATTACACAGGCCCCTGAGAAGCAGAGAACACCTGAAGAGTTGAAGAAGAAGTCTCAGGAGAAGCAGATGCAGGAACAGGAAATGAAACAGCTCAGTATTGAAGATGAAAGAAGGTTGATGAATGGAAAAGCAGCTATGATAGAACAAGAAAGTGAAATAAGAGAAGAAGTCAGTTGTGGACTGGTGCATACTGGGATGAAATCCATATGGACAAAACCCTCACAAACCTACTTCAAATTAGATGAGAGCATAGCAGAAATAGCCAAAAAGGCACAGATAAGTAGTCAAGTTATAAGTCAAAAAGGTGCAAATCAAGATCAAATTCAGGAAGAAGAGGAAATAGTAGTGAAAGGAAATATTCAAAAAGTCACAGGGGGAGTAGTGGAAAAGGAGATTATCCAAAGTATAAAAGATGTACTGCATGATTTGAAGAACAATGAAGAATTTACAACCAAAGAGGATCAAGAACAAGAGGGAGCATTGGATCTCATGGACATTGATGAGCAGGAAGAACACAAAGAAGAGAAAAGTAATGATCAGGTCAAAATTTTTGAGGTGAATGAATCAGTTCTAGCCCAAGAAAAGGAGGGACAGGAAGAACAAATAGGTAAATATCAGGGAAACTCTGTTGAGGAAGTTGAATATACTCTGTTTCTGGAAACTCTAAGCCAGGATAAGGAGATACAAATAAAGGAAGGACACCTCTCTGAAGAGAAGAAACAGGTGATGGGGAAGGAAAAGGTACAGGAAATAAAGCTGACCTCAGAAGTTTTAGAGCAGAAGAATTTAGGTGCTCAAGAAGACATGGCAGATTCAGAAACACTGGAAACTCATCAAGGCAATGAAGAAAACCAGGCCAAGATTATAGAATATGAAGAAGAAGAGGAAGAGGAGAATGAATGCAAAGAGGAAAAACAACTAGAAGCTAAACAAATGGAAATGGAAGGGGGATTGGAAAGAATACCAAAGAATATAAGATCAGCATGTCAAATTATTATGAATAACATTGAACAGTTCAGACCTTCAAGCAGAAATATGATCATCTTAGGGATGGTAGCAGAGTCCGAATTTGAGAAAGGCAGTATGATTATTAAAGAGCATAAAAGGGAGAAGGAGCAAATGTCAGAACAACTGAGGAAGGTGCAAGAGAAAAATGAGGAACTTACAAACAAAATAATTGCTTTGGAAGAGTTAGAAGTGCAGAAGCAAAATAAGATTCAATATCTAGAAGAAGAGAGTTTAAAACTAACAGAGTAGAATACTAAATTGGAAAAGGAGTTGAGAAAGATTGAAGGAAGATATAGAACCTTGCAAACCTCTTATCAGATTTTGACCAAAGCAAATGAAGAAATCAACAAGCTGCTATTGGAGGAAGATCAGATAAAGGATGAAAGTCAGGCAACTCAGATGACAGAGGAAGAAAAGGAAGAATTACACAAAGAAATTAAGAGATTACAACTAGAATTGAAAGAAGCCAAGGAACTAGAAAAGCAAGTTAGTATACATGCTGCTACATCAATGAGAGGATACGACAAGTTGCACCTAGATATAGAAAAGGAAAGAAGTGATTGGCAGACAAGGAGGGAAAAGGAACAGAATGAATGGAAAAAAGAAAGAGAGTTATGGGCAAAACAGAATGGAAATCTGATGATGACAATAGAGGAATTACAGAAAAATTGGATAAGCCACAAGTTCAGGAAGAAACACATGTGGAGACCACATATACAGAAGAATATGGGGTAGAAAATAATGATGGAATACAACGTGACAGTGAACCAGCAGATAAAAGATCGGAAGGAGAATATTCAGAAGATTTTGTAAAAAAATTGCTGACAAATAGAGATTCCAGAATGGAGTTTATCAGGAAAATGCATGATGAATATGAAGAACAAATTTTCACATTTGCATTAAATAAGGGGATTAATCCAGATCAGCATCATTGGGCCACAGATGGATTGGGAATGCCATTGCGTATGATCATGGAGAGTATCAAGAACTATCAGTTGGCCAGAGTTGGGCTACCTCCGAACAAATATCTTGAGTATGAAGAAGATATCAATGTAACTAAAGAATTATTTGAAAGAGCCAATCCAAAGTGGAGGAACAAATGGTTGGATGCCAACAAAGAATGTAAGAAAATTTGGAAGGAGGCACCTCTTCATCTAAAAATTAATCCAGCTTACTGTCTAGTGGCAAGAAGAAGAGAATGGACAATTTTTTGGGAAAAACGAAGAGAAGGACAAATCCCACCTAAGTGGTTGAACTTCCCAAAAATAGCAGGTCCAAAGGCAGGCACATGGCCTACAAAAAGTTACATGGTGAATACAACTGAGTCCGTAATAGCTACACACAAAGATGTAAACGACCCTGCATGTATTCTACTTATCAGAATAATGAGATTAATTTTGGCTTGTATAGAAACATACACTGACACGGATATCAGAACATTAAATTATATTGGCTTTAATTCGCCAACAGATGCATTATTGTTTGATTTGAGCAAAACACCTGATAGAATCTGCTTAATGGCATATTACAACAGAGTGATATTTTTGGGCAGTCATTACTTACAAATTTTTGAAGATGCATTTGATTACGGGTTTTTTGAAAGAGATTCTGAGATTTTTGGAAATTTGTCAGTTGTTACTAAGTCCAGACTCACAGCATATGAAGACGCCTATACAGAGTACTTGAAAAAGGATGTCATTGATAAACCAGAAGCTGCAGTACAGTGGAGAAAGGCATTGTTTGAAATGGTCAATAATCTAAACGTTACAGAAAGGAAAAGTCATGATTTGCTGTCACAAGTCTATCAAAGAAAGAAGAAGTGAAGAAAAGATTATCAGTACAGAAGAGCAGGAAAGTCTTTTGTCAGGAGCCAAAAGGTTTAGGAGGGGAAGGATGTTAGAAGATGTATTTTTGGAAGCCTTTTTTTAAGAAAAATAATTGTAAAATGACAAAAACTTGTAAAAATATTTATGCAACTGTTGTAAAAATAAGGAAGAGTCTTCCTTATGGAGGATAGAATCTTATGTAATTTTTCTAGAATTTTTGGAAACTCCTAGATAGCATATTTTTAGCAAAATAGAGGAAAGGACCAAAATTCAAGTGTGAAAAGGGACACTTGAAAATGTATATAAGATAATTTCCTCTATTATGAGGGGGTTGGTTAATCATTTGTTTACATGCTATCCAAGTGAATAGAGAAGGAGTTTTCTGCTGAAAATCGTGTTTTCTCCTCTTTGTGTGGTTTCTTTGATTTGTGAGTCTAATTCTTGTGTATCTATGGATATTTGTGAGCTTCTATTGTGTAAATCTGTTGAATGTGTATGAAGAGAGCTAAATACTGATGTGTTGAGTGATAACTTGATGAAGAATGGTGCTGGAGATGAAAATCGTCTGTTTTCACAGAATCGCGATTGTCTCGTCTGTATGGTGAAGGTGATATTTTTGAGTTTTG
>CM035441.1:37625809-37645809 GCA_020310875.1 Ceratopteris richardii | reverse complement strand
GTCTGCACCAGCCATTTTGGCATAGTTTTTGCCTCCTCAATATTAGCTCTCTCATCAACAAGTGCATCATGTAAATCTGCAACAGAAATGGGATGATCTACATCATCACATGAAACCTGCAATGTTGAGAAGCTGCCTCATTAGGACCAACACTAGACTGTTCTTCTATGAAAAGAGACAACAAAGTATCATACATGTCTTTGGAGCCAAGAGATGTCTCCTTCGTAGATGAAAGTAAAGGTTGAATAGCATCTTCCACAAAAACAACATCACGGCTAACCAAAATGCATTTAATCTGTGGGTGATATAGACGATAGCTTTTGCTTTTGGAACTATACCAAAAAAAAAAACATTTTCTGCTTTATCATCCAATTTCCTACGGTGTTGTTCAGGCACTAATGCATATGCTAGACAACAAAAAACACGTAGATGAGCAACAGATGGTTTGCGACCATGCCAAGCCTCATATGGAGTGATAGATTGCAGTGCTTTAGTGGGACACGTTTTATGTACATATGCTGCACACATGACAACCTCAAGCCAGAAAGTATGTAGTAAAGCCTGACTCTTGACAATACACCTCGCCATCTCCATGTGTGACTATTCTTCCATTCAACAAATCCATTTTTTTGAGGTGTATATGGCACTGTATACTGATGTTTTATCCCATGTTCAACCAGAAATGCATTAAATTTAGAAGACATATATTCCCCCCCTCGATCAGAATGGAGGGTGCCCATTTTACATGTTGAAAGATTTTGAGCCAAAACTAAAAACTATTTGAAGCACATAAACACCTCGAACTTTTCCTTCAATGGATATACCCATGCATGCTTGGAAAAATCATCGATGACAGTCACGAAGTAAAGATAGTTTCCAAAAGAGGGTGTCTGCATAGGACCACATACATCACTGTGAACAAGCTGTAATTTCTGTGTAGCTCGAGTAGAACCATCTTTTGGGAACGAGGAATGTTGCATTTTGCCCAAAATCCAACCTTCACAAACATGTTTACCAGGTGCCTCAAGTTTGGGCAAAGTGGACACCATTTCAGATTTCTACAGACGTAGCAAAGTAGCAAAATTCAGATGACCAAAGCATGCATGCCAAAGCCTTGCATCTGATATAGCTTGAGAATCATGTACTGCACATGCTGGATCATTCACAAATCTTTCATAGTCTATGGTCTTATATAGTCCACGACATGAAATGCCAGAAGCAATAATCATGTCACCATTTCACAGATCATGAACTGTACACCTATCATCAACAAATTTCACAACCAAGCTAATATTGGCTAAGGCTGAAACTGATAATAGATTCTTCTTGATTACTAGCACAAATAAAGCATATGAGAAAGTTAAAGAACTACCATCAGTAGTAGTCAGAATGATGTTACCAAAGCTGAAACTGATAATAGATTCTTCTTGATCCCTATCACAAATGAAGCATCTGACAAAGTGAAAGAACTACCATTAGCAGTAGTCAGAATGATCTTACCAACTCTGATGACAAGATAAGAGGAGTTGTTGGCACATGTGACAGTATTCCCTGTAGGGGCAGGCTCGAGTGAAGAGAAGAAACTACGCTGCGAGGTAATATGTTTGGTCGCCCCAATATCAAAGCACCAAACATCTGAGTCTACTGCAGACATGCACTGCTCATGAGAAGATGGGTCAAAACTACAAACAGTAGTAAATACCCATTCTTCATCCTGCACAAGATTAGAAGACTCTGTTTTCAGTGTAGAGGCCTCTGCAACAACCATTTCAGCCTCTTTCTTCTTTGCCTCTTTAGCAGCCAGTTTTGGAGAGCTCTTAATGACATGATCATTTGCTTTACTGTATTTGCAAAACAGTTTCTGCTTTTCTGATTTCTTCTCATCTTTATCTTTCTTCTTTGATTGTGCAGAATTAGCAGATTTCTGCTTACTAGTAGAAGAGTTCCATTTTCCTTTGCCCTTTTGACTAGCCAGAAAAGCTTAATCTGCAACACGCATAATAGACCTATTCTGCCTGGACTGATCTTCCTGCAACAGAAGAGAACTAATTCTTCAAATGTTAAGGCATTTGGATTGCCTTTCATCATCAAATGAAGAGTAGAAACAAAACTCTGATACGATTCGGGAAGACTATTCTAACAGTCTGCACAAGTGAACTGTCAGGAAGGACTTCATCAGCAGAAACCAGTTGTTCCTTCAAATCCTTGACCTTTGTCAGAAAACTGTCCATAGAATCATCTTTATTCATGTGCTCACTCTCCAATTGTTTTCGGAGGTAAGCAACACGAGCCTCATTCCTAGCCTGGTACAATAGGCTAAGTGTATCCCAAGCATCCTTAGCTATTCTGCAAGAGTGAATGTGAGGAATAATGGCACATTTGACAAACAAGGCTATCAATGCATGTGCCTGAGCATCTCTGCCATCCCAAGGAATTTGCTCTGCAGTAGGTGCAATAGGAATTGCAGCATGAATAGGAATCTGAAGAATATCAACATCTTCAATGCCATCTGCATCAGCTTGAATACTTGTATTTGCAGGTGTAATAGGACGTTTTTCAACACCCTGCACAATGTTCCATAGTCCTCTTGCAACCAATACATGTCGCATCATATAAGCCCACAATGGGTAATTGGTACCGTCCAACTTATCCTCAACAACCAACATATATGGAATACATCACTGCTTTTAGCCATGGCCAGTGCAAAAAATTGGTTGTATCTCAAAAGGTTGAATAGAATTGCCCTGATGAATTTTTCTATATTTGTAGCACACTTTGAGATGCTTATACTGGCGAACCAAAACTAGTATATATGTTTGGCATAAAAAGATGAAATAGACTACACAAACACTGCGATAATGCGCTTGGAGGTCGAAACGATCTCAGATCGTGATTTCGGCAACCACAAGGCGAAGATTTTTTGATATCTGAAAACCTTGAGTATGCATACCAAATTTCATGCGATTTTGAGACTCTGACCGGAGAGGTGTTGACGACACCCGAGATGAAGCACGGACCTGCTTTGATACCAATTATTGGAGTTAGACGTCTACGGAAGCATGCAAATAGCACAAGGAAGAAGAAGCTTGGAGCACAACACACAATATTGAATGTAGATAAGTAGCTTGTTAGGGCAATAGGCATATATACAAGCCAGGGGGAAAAAACCTCCTAAAGAGGGAAAAAAGTGCCCTGACGGTCCTAGAGTGTTCACATACATCACTACCTAAATATATCAACAAGAGAGACAAGCGATTGAACACAAGATTGGGTACAATCTGCCCCCACATACTCTGATGGATGAGTCTATCAGAGTATGTGTATTTATAGGTATTTTCTATTATGTCTTGAATAGAAGATACATGAGGGTGGCACTTCAAAAAGTGTGCATTTATGAAAATTTGCTTTATTTACAAAATTGTCACTTTCTAAGTGATCTACTATTTTTACAAGAACGTCGCTTTTTAAGCGATCTACTATTTTTACAAAAAAATATCTAAAATACTATCTTTTAACTATCTTGAAAAATATATGAATAAGTCCATGCACGTTCATGCTCTCATGATTCTTCACCTGCTAAATAAAAAACAAAATCACATTAAAAACCTCAAGACATTAAAATCCATATAACATTCCATTATTCCATAAAGTATAACAGGTTCAATTCAAGCTACTAATAAATTGCAGCTTGTTTAGAGTGATGTCTATAGTCCTATGTAGACACCTTCTTTTGGGAACTACCTTTACTTCGTGAAATTTTTTTGATGATTGTTCTAGGCATGCATGGGTGTGTACCTAAGAACCAACTTAGGGACTTGTGGAGAAAGAGACTATACCTCAATCCTCCTCAAGTGCATATAGTGGGGATTCATGCTTTAATTATCAATCCGATGAGTATCAAAACCTAGCCGAGTGTATGAAGACATGCATTCAAATGACGATCAATGCAAATGAGTTACTCAAAGAGTGCAAACAAGGCAAAGACTATTCCAATCAAGCTTCAACTGTCAGTCATGGTGTTGCGACACTTGGTACAGAAGCCAATAGTAAATTGAGCTTTTCTCTCAGCTCTGAACTCCAAATATAGAAAATGCCATATGCTTTTCGAAGCTCTCAAGAAGACGCATCCAGTGGTGGTATTTTCACTCAATTCTGATGCTTCTACTTCAAGTTATGAGCAAAATACTGAGTCGTGGGAATGACCTTCCTACACTTCAGCACTTCCTACACTTCACACACACCTTAACCACAGCAAACAAGCACTTTCATGGATAGACAACACTTCCTAACACTCTTTTCAAACAACACACCTGCATACAAGCTCACAAAGAAGATGATACAGAGAGGAGAAGACACAAATTCGAATTTTTGTGCTCTTGATTCTCACAATGGCAAAAAGTCTTTACAAAGAGTCACAAATCGACTTATATACATGTGCCCTAAAAATGGTCCTTTCACACAAGAGAATGGCACTTTATTCACTAAAAGGCTAATTTCCTACTAATTTACATGGGTAAGCTACTAATCTTTTGTGAGGATGCATCTAGAGGACTCCTCTAGTGCATTTACAACGGAAATTATGTTACAAGAATGATTATAATACAAAAATTGGGTGTCCAAATCGGAAAAATTTTGGGGCCCTTCTTTTTCTCTGTCTTGTGCTCTCTTTGCTCAACAACACTCTCCCCCTCTTTGTCTCTGTCGTCCCTTGATAGGATTTACTTCTTGTCTTTAGCTTGTTTAAGAGGTCTAAATACACGCACCCAGCGGTCGAAGCGACAACAAGGACTGTTAGACAATTGGTTATCTTATCCGAGGTATGTCCTTTGCTTCTGTTTGCCCCTTGGTATTCCGTATATCACATATCTGGGTTTTTGTATTCAGTTGGGTTATCACGCACGCCACCAATGACCTCTTTCTAGCTTTTGGTCCTCTGATTTGTCCTGGTTGCACACATCTAACCCTGTTGTATTGCTTTGAGCCTGTCTACTTTCTTTTCATCGCACGCTGTGAGCGGAAGGATTAATACCTACCAATTATCTTCTTGCACTTCCTGGATACTTTCCTGGCCCTGGTTCCTCCTTCCACCTACATGCTTTTTCCTTGATATGTGCCCCTGCGAGGCTCTGTGCAGAGATGGGTGTTGCGCCCCTGCGGGGCTTCCTGCAGAGATGTATCTTCAGATATGATCTTTTTAATGAAGCTTCTTTCTTTGTCTTCTTCTTTTCTTCTTTTTGCTTGATTCTCCATCAACACTGCCCCCCTCTTGAACTTTGTCATCCTCGACAGGCTTTAGGAGTCGACGGGAGTATGTTCTATATACTTTTTGCTCTGTTTCATTAAATAGATTGGCTTCACATATCATTAGCTGCTTCCACTGTTCTGCTTTCACACCGTCATGTGGTGGTTGTCTATGATCGGCGAAGAAGCTTAGCTCATATGCCACTAATCTGGCAGTCAAGTTGGATGACATCTTTAAAAACATTTCTGAATCAATCTCAAAAACCTTGTGAAAAACGCTTCTTCGAACGTTTGCATATTGGTACTCGGCAAAAACATCAACCTAGAATAATATGTCATTATTGTTGGTCGGCTAGGCATAACAGACAAGTCAAAAACAAGAATATCTGTTCCTTGATTAATGCCAATGAAGTTCAAAAATGTATATGCCGCGTGTTTGAAGACCCTTAATACTGTAAGTATCATACTGAGTATTTTATTGGTCATCCTGATAGTTAAATCGGGTATTGTTGCATAATTCTGTAGCCAAAATTCAATGGTTTTGATCATGTAATCCTCCATAGGTAGATAGTTATGCGGTGGACTTGGAAGTAGTGGATAGTTTAGCCACTGTTTATTGATCACACTAGTCTTTTGCATATTCAAAAATTCTCGTGCTTCTCTGTGCCGTTGTGTTGGAAAAAAAGAAGGATTTACCTGTAATAAATATGGTGCCGCTTGCTAGTGCACCTGTAATGTAGGATGTTTCTCCAAAAATTTTCTTCTCCAAACAGGCTCTGCAGCTTCAAATTCTTCTTGAGTATAGTTGAACGTGTCATTTTTGAATTGCAGCTGTTCATCTAGATTTTTCTGTGTGATCTTCTTTATGTATTGTCTGGTTTTCTCTTTCAATAGTCCATACGGAATGTTGAAAGGCTTCATGATTGTCTCCAAGTCTTTACCTTTAATCTTTGCTTCTTTCATAACTTTGATGACTTCATTTTCAAAATTTATCTGTCAATCGGGACACCAATAGTGCCCGTTCCTTCTGACCTATTTCTGCAGTGTATGGCATTGGATGATCATCATGTGTTTCCGCCATCTGCTCTTTCATTGGAGAATTATAAATCGGGGGAGATAAAGGACGTACCTCTACCTCATCAGTAGGATTCTCTTGTCTTGGCTCTACTGGTGTCCCGATTTGTGCTTTCTCTTGTGCTTTGTCCTCTAATCGTGCCAAGCGCTCAGTCTTCTCTCTTACTTCTTGCATTGTTGCCCGTAGTGCTTCTTTGGTAGCAAGTAACTCATTACCAATCTCTGCTACATGATCCATATTTTCACTATAACTCGCTGCAAGTTTTCCATGGGCTGTATTCAACTGCTTTTTTAGCTCATTTGTTTCTTGAGCGTACTTACGTTGCCATTCGTCTCTTAAGGTCTGCTCTTGCTTCAACAATTCTACATACTTCTCAATCTGATCTTTTAATTCTTTCTGGTCAATATATGTAGTCTCTTGTTTCTCGATAGGTTGATCATATAGCAATGACTTCATCAATTCTTTATTGCGTCTGCATAAGCTATCATTTTCTTCCATGTATACCTTTAGTTGTGTTTCTAGTAGATTACTTCTAGCTTTCATTCTCTCTTTGTCTGCTTCACTGGCGTCATGTTGTCTTTGTAATTCTGTCAATTGTTTTTGTAGCTGATGATGCTAGTGCATCAATGCATCGCATTGTGTTTTGACTGCAAGTAACTCCATTTCTTTGGCGGTAGTCTCTTTTTGGGCCTGGATGAGCTTTGCGGATAGTTGTTCACTCATGATTTGAAACTGATTCTTTTCCCTCATGGCCTTGTCGTAATCCGCATCTGTTTCCATCATATGTTGTTGTGTGTCCATGGCCGTTTGTATCATTTGCTTAACAATAGGTTTCAATTGAGTTACGTCCACATTTAACCATGTGGTGGGGATACTAGGTTCTGCTCCTGTTGTCACATCTTTCCCTTGTGCCACGTGTAACGTAGTATCATGGGGCTGCCTAATGTGAAGTTGGATCCTTGGCTCAGCCTCCATGTGGTCATTCTTACCTTGAGGTGTATCATCCGGTACCTCAATCACAACGGGCTCCTTACTTGGTTGTCGACTTGATTCCTGGTCCATTGGAGTTTGTATTTCTTCTTTGATAGGTGGCACTACATCTTTATTAGTTATTGGAGCTTCCTTGATACGGACCTTTGACTTATCATTCAATTGAATTACGTGCTCTGGTTCAGTGGGTTCTTGGCTCTTTGCCTGTCCCTGTTGGTTGTCTGGCGTGACTTCGACTTGATTATTCTCTGTCCATTCTTCATTGTGAGTTTCTGTCCTTATATCAGTATCCAGGGTGTCCTTCTCAGGGCTCGATTCCTCATTAGAGCTTGATTCCTCCAACCCTATTTCTTTGTATCTGGAAGGTACTTTATGAGTATGTTCTTTATCCTTCTGTTTCTTTTCCTGGCTTGCCTGTCTGTAATGGTGACCTTGAATATTCAAATTTACTTGCCCCCGCATATACTGATGCGTTTCTTCCAGGGCTGCAGAGAGGTCTCTCTTGGGTATTGGCTGCTGTGTCATAGGAAGCTTCGGTAACACATGTGTTCTCTTTGATTGTGGTGTCTCTTGAGCTTCTTCCTCTCTTAGGTGTTTAGTTCCTCTCATTGGTGTCTTTGAACTGGTTCCTACTCCTTCAACATCGATGACTGCTTTCTTTTTCTTTGGAGCAGTTGTTGACTTTACGTATTTGGCCATCTCAGTTGAGGTTGGCATCAAGCGTAAGCAATCCTTCATTTCAATTGCCTCATAAATGAGTAAGGTCAATGCCGAACTTCCATTCAAGAACGTTTTCTGACTCCACTTCTTCTTCGCTTCAAATAGGCGTTCTTGAACATATGGAGTCATGTTGACTTGGTTTCCTACTTGCCTCATAGCATGCGAGAGTAGCTGCACAACAATCTTTTGAGGTGATGTGTATCTATGCATACTCGGAAAACAAAAATGTTGGTGAACTAATCTAACAGAGTCTTCAATGTCGGTTCGGTTGATTTCCAAAAATGTTCTCTTTTTTGGATCATGACATTCATCTTTCACATTCGTGAGTCCCTCTTGATTCCATCCAAAAGCTCTGTTAATTAGCTCATGAGTGAATTGAATGGTTTTCCATGCACCCACCTTATCCAGTACTCTTGCCTCTGGGACTAACATCTTATTCGATGTAGATTGGAGTGTATTCATTACTTGCATACATCTCTGGAAATCAGGCAAATATATTGGAAGTCTTAAGAATGCATCAATTCTAGCTTGTGTCCAAACATCTGTCATACGCGGTAATGCTTTCGTCTTGAAATCCTGTGACATGATAGGGAAATAGTGATCTCTCTCCATGATCTTGATGGTTGCCATGAAAAGAAACTCGGACACTGGTTGATCATCGACAAACCAATGACCTCTTGCCTTAGTTACTGATTCCAAGGGAAGAAGCTGGACCTCTTCCTCTTGCGTAGCTTCGGAATCAGTAGATGCCATCTGCACTCAATATAGAGCATGAATCAGTGGCAAGATAGTATCAAAAATCATCCTTCAATTGTCTTTCATTAGATTGGCAATGCTCCGCATGAATAGTGTCGTCCCTTCCCCGTGGGTGTGAGAAAGGTAATACCTGGGATTTTTCCTACTTTTAGATATTTTTATGTTTTTTTCTGAAAGAAAAACAAAAAAGTTAGTTCATAGCTGAAGCGGTTATTAATTTTTTTAGTAATTTTCTTTAGATTATGTACAAGTGCTCTCCTATTTCCCAAGAGGAAAATGTGCTTCACTATCCTGAAATAGAAGAATAACGTGCCAAATGCTTGGCCTTGTAATGTGGCCCTATTATGCATACTTTGGGTTCTGGTAACTCCAAATGTGTGCAACTCGAATTATTTGGTAGATGTATACAGCTTGTCTTGTCTTTCGGCCTCCAAATCTACTTTATTCTGTTGGGAGAAATCGTGTTCCCAACATTCCTGGTGAATGCGGTGCTTCTGCTTTGTCTGCTTTTTGAATCTTGGAATGACGTGTGAATTGTATGTAGAGTCCTGCTCTATCATGTAGCAGTTTAGCTTCTGTCGTTTTGCCTTTAGACCATATTGATTTTCCTTGTTCCTTGACTTGTCCTTTTTGGTGATTGTTCTTTGAGTACATGACTTGGGAATCCATATTTGTGTGCGGGCTGGTTGGGCGGCTACCACTTTCTTTGGAATCCATATTCTAGCATTTCTTTGTGGTCCTTGGTGTCCCAAGTGATTTACTCGCTAGTTCGATGGGTCGTTCTGATGTCAATAATGTTTCTGTTGTTGAAGATATGCAGCCACTTGATCCTTCCTTATCCAAGCCTGTCTAGTGTAAGGAATGGGGCATATTCTAATAGGTCCAGACTTGTGATTACCCGGAGAACTAGTCTCTCTTGTGCGTGGTTCTTCGCTAAGGCTGTTTTCAGATAGATTGATACTCTTGTGACTTGCTAGATTAGAAGATGGTGTGCAAGCAGAATTCGGTGTATCCTCACATGAAGTACTCAATGAAGGGGTTTCCGTAGTGCTAGTGAACATACATTCATCACTGTGTTCATTTGAGTGAGCTCTCGGGTCTATATCCTCAGCTTTGATTGGTCGTTCGTCTAACATGCTGAATACCTTTCGATGTCCTATCTTGGCTAAGATGTATCCTAAGGCCAATTGAGTAGTCACTTCATATTCGTATATCCAATCTTGACCTAACACTAGGTCTTCGAGTAAGTCATGATCATGACATACTAAGAGTTTCTGTTCCATAGTGTTGTTTCCGAGATGTAGAGGTAAGGTAACCTCACCTATACATTGAGTAATTGTTCCTCCTATTCCTATCAGCTGTGCCTTTGATGGAAGTAATTCCTCCTTGAGTTTTTGAGTCAATGAAAATTTGACACAACTTATGGCCGCTCTTGTGTCAATGAGAACATCCACTAAGTGGTATTCCCTTTTCTTGGCTCCCAAATTCAAATATGGTTGCATCCTTTGTTGACCTAGATTTTCAGTGGCTCTAAAATTAGCCATTGGGACAAGTTCCTCTCCTAGTCGATATCTTTCATCTCTCTCTCTCTCTCATCCATTCTTTTCGTTTTCTTATTCGCTCTAATGTTTCTTGTCTGGCTTCCTCTCGTATTCTTTCTTCCTCTAGGTGCCTATTCTTACCCATTATCAATCGTGACATTATTTCTTCAGTTAATGGTTCTAGATATTTTTTCACTCGACATCCACTGATATAGTTTGGCAATACATCTCCATCTAGAGTTGCTAAGCTGATGGCTCTACTGGTGGATATGCGATTAATGATTAACGGGCCATATCCTCTTTTTTGTAGTTTCTTTGCGTGTTGTTTCAAAGTATAAACCAAAACTAAATCTCCTTCCTTCAAATTTTTATCTTTAATATGAGCATCAAAATATGCCTTCTGTCGCCTTTTAGCAGCATAAATCCCTGCTACTACTTGTAACCTAGTTTCATGTAACTTCTCTATTTGATCCAATTGAGCTGAGAGTTCATGTCCCGTCCACTCATAAGTTGGCTACTCTGAGAGTTGGTATTAAGAAGTCAATTGGCAAAATAGCATTTTGTCCATACACTAAGTTAAAAGGAGTAGTTCCTATGGCAGTCTTGTAAGCTACTCGGAATGCCCATAAAGCGTGATGTAATTGTTTATCCCAATCAGATCTACCATTGTTCACAATTTTAGTTAGAACTGTGCACAATATTTTATTTGAACTTTTGGCTTGTCCATTGGCTTGTGGGTGATAAGGGGCTGATTTCTTATGAATTACCAAGAATTCATTCAGTAAGGCTTCTATAACTTCATTCACAAAGTGTGTGCCTCTATCACTCACAAATTCTATCGGCAGTCCATACCTAGTGAAAACGTTCTCGAAGAGAAACTTGGCCGTAGTTCTTGCGTCATTTTTCTTGGTTGCTTTGGCTTCAACCCATTTGGTTAGATAGTCTGTGGATACAATTATATACTCGGCATGGGATCCTTTAGCTGGTGGGCTAATAGGTCCTATGAAGTCTATTCCCCATTTAGTAAAAGCTCTAGCACTCATCCTGGGTTTCAGTGGCATCTCGTCTCTTCTAATTGGATATTTCGTTCATTGACAAATATCACATCTTTGCACATATGTTGCTGCATCTTGGTGTAGCATTGGCCACCATATTCCAGCAAAGAGAATCATTTTTGCAGTTTTATTTGCAGAAAAATGTCCTCCTGCGACTCCTGTATGTGCCATCTCTAAGACAGCAAGATACTCGTCTTCATGAATGCACATTCACAAATGATTATCTCTTCCCCGTTTAAAGAGTTGTTTCCCTGTAAGAGCATAGTCCTTGCTTTGTTCTACCAGTGCACGTTTCCTTGCTAGAGTAGCTCCTTCTGGGTACTCTTGGGTCTTTAAGAACTTCACCAGAGGCATGCTCCATCTTGGTGCTACAACGGAGTAGCATAAGTTAGAGTTCTCTTCTGGATTCCATTCTTGATAGGTCGGGCAGGCTGATACATAGTTATGCGCATCTCTTTGCATGGTTGGCCAATATATACCTAGTCTCCTCAATGTTGGCCATGTTCCGTTTGCACTTAAATGAGTTTTCCATTGATTTACATGTGTTTTTTGAAGCCACATTTCTTGTTCCTCTTCTTCTATGCATCTCATGAGTAATCCACTTGAGTCTAGGTGATACAAACTTCCAGCAATGATATGAAGGTTTTTAGTCTTCCACCAGTCTTGGGTTCAGTTTGTTGTGATCCCATCTTTAGGTTCATGCATGAGTATAGGGATCAACTTTTCTGCCCATTGGGGACATACTTCGAGGTTGAACAGGTACGTATCTGGCAGATCATCTGGTACTCCTATGGGTGGTTCTCCATGTGTCATTCTTGATAGGTGGTCTGCTCTTATGTGGATATTTCCTTTCTTGACTACTACTTCAAAATCAAATTCCATCAACAATAGAAACCATCGTACCAGTCGTCCCGTATTACAAGGCTTATTGACTAAGTACAGTAGGGCTTGATGATCAATGAAGAATTTGAATTTGTTTGCCAACAGGTAATGTCGGAACTTCTTTACTGCATACACCATCCCTAGGCCTTCTCTCTCGGTTGTGGTATAATTGCGCTCCGCTTGATTTAATTGTCTACTGGCATAGGCTATGGGGTGATCTAACTTTCCTGTATGTGCGGGTTGAGCTAGGATGCAACCAATGGCAAACTTGGAAGCATCTACATGAATGTGAAAGGGTTTGTTCCAATTAGGTACTCGAAGGATTGGTGCTGAACTCAATCGACTCTTTAATTCGTTAAAGGCTTTTTCACATTCTTCGGTCCAGTTAAACTGAGCCAATAATGCATAAAGAGGTCTAGCAATTATGGCATACATATGTATAAATCTTTGGTAGTATCCGCAATGTCCCATAAATGCTTGGACTTCCTTCGCAGTCTTTGGTCTTGGAAAATCTAGAATCACTTTGATTTTGTCTTCATCAGTTGAAATTCCGTTTTTAGAGACAATATGTCCTAATATCTTTCCTTGTCGAACCATGAAGACACATTTTTCTGGGTTGAGGCATACTCTATATTGTCGACATTTCGCAAAGATCTTCCCTAGTTCAGGGATATGCTCTGATCGTATAGCTGAGTAAGTGCATAAATCATCCATGTATACCTCCATACTCTTTCTCGGGAACTCCTTGAATACATGGCACATCAATCTTTGGAAAGTGGCTAGGGCATTGGTTAGGCCGAAAGGCATAACCCTAAAGGCGTACACTCCCCATTCAGTTGCAAAGGCTATTTTATGTTGGTCCTCAGGAGCAATAGCTACCTGATTATAACCTGAAAAGCCGTCCAAAAAACTATAAACTTCCTTCCCTGCCACTCTTTCCAAAAGATGATCCGTGATGGGTAATGGGTAACTATCTCTAATGGTGGCACCATTTACTTTTTTCAAATTTATGCATACTCTTAACTTACCATTCTTTTTCGGTATGACCACCAAAGGTGATACCCATTCCGTGTGTTCAATCTCGTACATGAACCCAGCATCTAACAATTTATCTATCTCTTCTTTAATCTTTGCTGAGTAAACACCGTTATATGTGTATGGTCTTTGTTTGGAAGGTTTAGCTTCAGATGTCATAGGGATTCTATGTGCACATATAGATGGATCTACTCGTTTCAAATCCTTATATGTCGAGGCAAAGACATCCCTGTATTCCCTTATGAGGCGTATTAACTCTTGTTCTTCCTCCATAGAGACATCCTGTCCTATAAAAGTACATCGTTCTTCTCCTTCCTTTAAGGTTACTACTATTTTCTTGGTCTGTTCTTTGTTGTCATATGATATTCCTGGTTGTGCTTCTCGTTTTGGCATTTGAATAGCAATTTTCCTCTCTTCTACCTCATATTTTTTGAAGTGGGCAGGAACTTCAAACTAATCTTGTGGCTTGTTTTCTTCGTCATTTTTTGCTTTATCTAACCCAAGCTCCTCTTCCTCTGTTGGTTCTTGATTTATTTCATTACTTACTTCTTGATTTCCACTTTCTATTTCCATTTGCTCTTGCTCCATTTCAATGCTCTCATAGTCCTCATTCCATTCCTTTTCTATCACTTCTTCTTTAACCTCTTAAAGAACTACCACGTATAGACTAACGTCATATCCTTCCTCATCAATGCATTCATTCATGGTTATCACTTCTTCGTTTACACAAACATCGAGAGTAGCTAAAATCTCCATCCAACCATGAGGTTCGAATACTTCATCTAGGAATATTTGAGGCATATAGGCTGGATCTTGTACAGATCTAGCAACTCCTTGCCTTTGCTGCCATCCTTTCCTTCTATCCTCTTCCTTTTTCGCAGCGTGGCATATCCATAGATGAGTGTCTTCGTTCATCCACGATTGATCACTTGAACCTATACTATGAATCGACTGGTTATCTTCCTCCTTGTGAATCTGATTCCATTGTAAGGGAGGAACATCTTGATATGTATAAGTGTGGAGATTTATTCTTGCTGTGGTTCCTTCATGCTGTAAATATATTGAATCTTTTCCCCAATCTTGCACTACCTTTAGTTGTCTCATGAAAGGTCTTCCAAGTATCATGTCATAATTGCTAGGCCTTTCAAATTGACATATCGCTAAGGTGTGCTAGAACTAAACTCCGAAAGTGGTAAAAACTACCCGTTCCAATAATCCCAAGGGTCGTTCAGTGTGTCCGTCTGCCATTTGTATCTTCATGCGTGTTGGTCTTAAAGTTGGTTTTCCCCATTTTTCCCAGATTTCTCTAGTAGCAATTCCTACTCCCGCTCCAGAATCTAAGATGTCTTTAGTAGTGTAACCTCTATAGGTAATTGGAAGGCACGTGTTTCCTTCATCTCCCTCACTAAAATCTCCAACCTTATCGACTGGGATTTTTACTGTGTTTACTTCATCAGACATCTCCTTTTCTTCCACCTTGATCTTCAATTGGCGGGTCAGTTTCTCCTTCAAATGTGGTTTGATCCTTAACAGTTCTTCCAATGTCAGAGTACAAGGGATTTTTACCTTTTTAAGATGTTGTATGATATCCGATGTTTTGACTGATGGGTTTGGTTCTTTTTTCCTTATCGAGGGAATGCAATATAATTCCGAATTATGTTCGTACTCTCCTATGTAATTTGGCAAGACTCTTATACTGTCATTATCCTTGTCAGTTTGGTCTATTTGTAATAATCCTTCTGAATTTAGTTCAGGTATCGAATCGTCTATTTCACCTTCTGCTTCCAACTCCTCAAAGGGTGGTTCTATTCCTTCCACTTTCTTCCATCGGTCTTCTTGGACTCTTGCCCACAAATCTTTAGGCCATTCCCCTTCTACTTCGGGAACAATGGATCCTTCCCTTTTATCCTCACATCAATTTCCATTATGTGTCTCACCTGCTTCGGGTTTCTCGGGGTCCTTAGAAATGACACACTCTTGGAATTCTCTTTCGGGAATTCGCGAGTTGGGTAATTGAACAACAGGTTTTTCTAAGGTCTGTTGAGCTACTTCAATTAATTTCCTACATATCTCCAACCTTTCTTTCTCTAGGTCACCTCTAGAATATTCTCTTTCATGTTGTTCAATGGTAGGTCCTACCCTTATTCGTGCTTTGTACGCCTGAATCCACATGGCTAATTCTTCAGGCATGGGGTCTGCTAAAACTGATCCTAACTCTTCTTTTTTTGACTTTCCTTTCCGAATTTCTTCTTCCTCTTCTTGTTTCTCTTTTGGATTTTGTTCACTCTTTTCATTTTCCTTCTTTTGTTGTAGTTTCTTTTCCTTCATCTTATCTCTATGGTTCTTCCATCTCTGTGTTCGTTTACTTGTAACACTTTTCTCAGGCTTTTCCGAATCTTCAGCTCCTTGGGGTTCAGGTATATTCATTCCTCTGTTACCTTGATTATTTTCTTCAATTTTTTCTGGGGTCTCTCTAGCTTTAGCTCTTGTTATTGCTTTCAATGGCACAGTGTACTCCTTATCACTCCCTGATGACTCTATCACTTCTATCACATTAATCTGCACGTTAGAGTTAACTTTGTTGGGGTTCTTAAGGCAATCTCTGAAAAGGTGTCCTTTACCACAATCACTATCCTTCCCAGACTCGCTGTGGTGGTGGAGGGTTTGATAGTGTACATTCTCTGATATAATGATCACCTCCGCATCTATAACATGGTCCTCTAGGTACATGCAGTCTGTTCATAGGTTGGGGGGTATGGATGCCCTGGGGGCTGTGTACATCAATGACACATAGTCCTGCTCATATCCGTAGGAACTATCCGGCACTTCCATGCCATAGGCATATGGTTCATACATTTGTCCATATTCTATCATAGAGCTCTCATAAGTGGAATAATCTCCTTGACTATGGGCATAAGATGGGTCGCATGGTTCGTTACTAGCTAAGGGTGTGGCTGGTACTATTGCTCTCTCTGGGTTTTCTTCCTGTCAAGCTACTTTCACTGAGAAAACATTCTGAGGATGGGGTGGTTGTTGTCCTAACACCGGTTGTGGTTGAGTGTACCCTTGATAAGCATAAGGTCGTGGTACAGGTGCCTACTGCTGATATGTGGGATATCTAAAGGCTTCACCTCCCTGATCTCTCTGAGGGTATCCGTAAGGTCTCATGACAGGTTGTACAGGTCTTGATTGCCTATTGTAAGGACAGTTTTCTGTGCCATGATTTGTATACTTTTGTTCTATGTTGCAATATTGTAGAGGGCCCGGAACGGGTGGTCTATTGTAAGCATAAGCAGGTGGTGGGATTACTCCCCTAGTGCACAGATAAGAGGGATGATCACCTCCACAATGCATACATCTTCTAAGCATGGGCACTCTCATTGGGTTGTTGGGGTAGCTCCTCTGTCCCTGAACATTCAACTTCTTTGCTACTAAGTCGGCTATTTCTTCTACATTGTTCTTAGGGTTTTATGTGCTGCTGGCTGAATCTTCACTTTTGATACTACCTTGAGGTATTTTCAGATCCTGCGCTAGATTGTCCTCTAGGTCAATACATTCTTTCATACATTCTTGCAAGTTTTGAACTCTTTTCACGTATACCAAAGATCTTAATGATCCATTCAATAATCCTTCCAAAAATAATGACACCATTTTGTTTTGAGTAGGTCTCTCCTCCACTGGACACCTATCCACATACTGCTTGAATCTTCTTGCTGCCAGTCTCACTGATTCCGTGGGAGCTTGTTTAAAGCTATGAATCAACGATGACGAGTTGTTTTTAATTCCAGACTTAGTGAATTCCTCAATCATTTCTTGATAGACTTGTTCCATGTTTTGAAAAT
Organism: Ceratopteris richardii; assembly: GCA_020310875.1. Classification (NCBI taxonomy): domain Eukaryota; kingdom Viridiplantae; phylum Streptophyta; class Polypodiopsida; order Polypodiales; family Pteridaceae; genus Ceratopteris; species Ceratopteris richardii. Next base: position 37,628,672 of record CM035441.1, on the reverse strand, counting down.
TATTAGGATCTAATGGTTGGAACCAAGCTAGAGCTGTGTCCGTCAAAGTTAGACCAAAAGATTCATATTGGATCAAGAAATCTTCTACTTGTTCGGCTCTGATTACTTGCTTAAATTCAGCTATATGATTGTAAGGTTCACTAGAACCATCATAGTGGTTTCTCATGCATTTGACAACTTGGATTGGCTTTAATCTCCTTCCTGCTTCAGGTGGTCTAGGCATCACAGGGAAAAGTGGTCTTTCTATCGGTATACTAGGTCCTCTTACCATAGGTGGTCTAACTGGGGTAGGAATTCCATTCCATGGGTCAACATGTGGTTGAGGCCGATAGTGGGGGTTATTTGCAGGCATAGCAAACTGTACGTGTGGTCTGACCGGAATATGTGTTTGTTGTGTTTGTCCTGACTATTGGAATGAATTATTCTGAGAGGTTCCATGTGGGTTTTGTGAAGTAGTGGCTTGATCCCTCGGGGGAAACACTAGAATGTTTTGATATTTCAACCCGGCTTTTTTCTGACTCTGTTAGGGGCCAATACCTTCTCTGGTTTTTATCCAAATACGTGACGATGGTGGGGAATTCAGGATCTTGTAACGCATAGACAGTAACTGGATTAGGGGCTGCTTCCCATAATGAAGAGTGGGCTCTAAGGAGATTCTCCATTCCATTAATCAAATACACATCCATTAAGGAGTCATCTTGGGGCACCAGGTCTCCTCTCCAAACCCTAACAACAGTAGATCTCCCTCTAGGTGTGGTCACTTGCTCTTCATTCCCGTCTTCATTAAGGTTTGGGACATTGTCTTCTTCCCCAAGTTCATTGATGTTTTCAGGATGTTCTGTAACAACATACTGGATATCCGTTTTTTATCCATATAAACTCCTCCTGCATACTTAACTGCTAGCCTAGGCACTATGTAAGCATCTGAAGCTTTCTTCAGTCTGGCCACTGATCGATTTAGTCCATCTAGGTATATGGGTATCTCATGGTGATTGGTGGTCACATATTCTAAAGATGTCCGATATTCTCCCTCAATAATTGACATCATGCCAATCATTGGTATAGTGTTTTGCATATCCTCTGAAGCCATAGGAATTTCTTCCTCTGACTCACTAGAGGTTTTAGACTAATGTGAGCGGCTAGATCACACTTCTTCGGCTTCCTAGGGTTCTCCCAGATCTCAGGTTCATTCACTTTAAAGTTTTGTTTAGCCTTAGCCAACCTCCAGCTTCTAGAGTTCTTCACTAAGGGTCAGAATTCTAGACAAATTTGGTTGGGAAAGGGCTGATTGTGAAACCTCAAGTCACGATACTTGACCCCAAAAAGTTCACGATACTCGATATCTGACACACTAGAAGGGTATCATGATACTCGACCTTTGAACTAGACGATACATGATATCTCACAGAAGATGATATACGACACTTGAATGAAGACGATACTCGATACTCGGGTACATGATACAAGATACTTGAGGAAACACGATACACGATACTTGACACGTATCGCGACCAGAGATCTTGTGATACATGATACACGATATTCATCGAGAAAATGACGATACTCGATACATGACAAGTATCGAGAAGCAGTTCAAGACGATACTCGATACTCGTCAGGTATCGGGAAAATAGTCTCCGCGATATATGATATCCAGCAAGTATCGCGATCCGAAACTCACGATACACGATACTCGAAGAGTATCGTGACCTGAATTTCACGATAGACGATATGCGATATCCAACAAGTATCGTGAGAAATTCTCAACGATACTCGATACTTGACAAATATCGCGAAGAGTTACCCTCACGATACACGATATTGCCCACGTATCGCGATCAGAGATTCACGATACACGATACTCGACGAGTATCGTGGTCTAAATTTCACGATACGCGATATGTGACAAGTATCGTGAGGATTTCTCAATGATATACAATATTCCACTAGTTCAAGTATCGCGATACTTGACCACAGGAGTTCACGATACCTACGTATTGCGATACCTTTTTTGGATTTTGAGTACCTAAACATGTTATTAGAGTGCATCTACCCTCTCCTCTCAACCTGGATTACCAAAATACACTCTCTTTTTCCTTGTCTAACCTTTCACGATACTTCCCGCAGGTTCTTCTACTGAAATGTTTATTTTAGTTGGGAATGATGATTGAATGATGAATGTGCTTACCTTGGAAACTCTCTTTCAACTCTCCAACCACTCCTACTTGCCTGCGTAGCTCAGTCACCCTGATCTCCAAACACGATACTCAACTACAGACTTTCGCGATACTTGTTCGTGAGACAAGTAATTTAAACAATGAACAGTTTTTGGGTTTTATACTTTTTGAAAAAGATTCTCCTAACTACCAAGACCAACAAGACAAAGGTTAAAAGCTACTCTAATTTCCTAGCTACTCCCTTCTTCCTCCTACTCTACTCACTCCACTCACTTCCCTAAACTAACAACTTACTACACACACTCAAAGAGTGAGAAGTAATAAGTGCGGGTGAATGTGACTCACCAAAGAAGAGAAAATCACAGCTCCTCTACTCGCTTCAATGCAAAAAGCTACGTACCATCACACGAATGCTCGGTTTGATTCGACATTCCCCGGCAACGGCGCCAAAAAAACGTGTACCTAAGAACCAACTTAGGGACTTGTGGAGAAAGAGACTATACCTCAATCCCCCTCAAGTCATATAGTAGGGATTCACGCTTTAATTATCAATCTGATGAGTATCAAAACCTAGCCGAGTGTATGAAGACATGCATTCAAATGACGATCAATGAAAATGAGTTACTCAAAGAGTGCAAACAAGGCAAAGACTATTCCAATCAAGCTTCAACTGTCAGTCATGGTGT
>CM035441.1:37490809-37620809 GCA_020310875.1 Ceratopteris richardii | reverse complement strand
AACAACCAGAGGGTTATGTAGTTCCTGGCAAGGAAAGTCTAGTTTGTAAGCTCAAGAAGAGCTTGTATGGACTTAAACAGTCCCCTAGACAATGGTACCAAAAGTTTGATGCTTTTATGAAGTCTCAAGGCTATTCTTGAAGCAATGAGGATCTTTGTTTCTACACAAAGAGATGCTCAGATGGCAACTTGATATGCTTGATACTTTATGTCGATGATATGTTGATTGCTGGGAAGTCCTCTTATGACTTGTCAATTCTCAAAACGAAGTTGAGACAGACATTTGATATGAAGGATTTGGGGGATGCCAGTGGGAGTTATGAGGAGATATATGTCTAATCCTGACAAGAAACATTGGGAAGCGATCAAGATGATTTTGAGATATCTGAGTAGCACTAAGAACAAGTGTCAATGCTTAGGTAGAGGGAAAGCATCCATTATTGGTTACACAAATTTTGACTATGCTGGTTGTGTAGACAATTGTAAATCTACATCAGGGTACATTTTCATTTTTCTCGAGGTGCTATCTCTTGGAAATCTTGTCTTCAAGAATGTACAATTGTTTCCACCACAGAAGCAGAGTATGTTCCAACAAGTGAGGCATGTAAGGAAGAATTGTGGCTTTCTCGTCTTGCTTGTGATATGGGTTTACCTAAATGTACCTCGTTTGCTCAGTGATAGTCAAAGTGCCATTGCTTTGGCTAAGAATCGGGTCTATCATGCAAAGACCAAGCAGATTGAGATGACATATCACTTCATTAGAGATTGCTTAGTCACTGAGCGCATTATTCTTGAGAAGGTTCATACTTGAGATGATGTTGTAGATGCTTTGACTAAAGCTCTACCACAAGATAGCTTTCAGCACTGTTGTCACTTGATGGGGGTTACTTGATTCATGCTCTTACATAGTCACTTGTTTATTGTGTAACATGCCCATCAGGTGGGAGGTATAGTTTGTATACTTACACTCAGGTATTCTTTATCATTCTTTATTTGTCTACCATAGTTACTTTTGCTTTATTGGCCTCTAATGGAAGATTGTTACTATTAGTATCCATGTTAAAGACCAAATGGCCACCAGACACTTCTTTGTATATGTTCTTTAATAAAACATATAATAGTCTGGTCAGCCACAGACGATAACTTCAATCGCATTTCTAAAACCTAAGAAGTCTGTGTTCGTGCTCCCGGTGTACTGTGTTTTTTGCATATTCCGTAGCTCTGTGCAGAGTATCATGTACTGCGCTTGGAGCTCAGTTTTCTACTTTGAGGGCATCGTCGTGGAGCTCTCGAGAAGGAGAGTGCACTGTGGTGCATCGCCATCAAAATACTTCAATATCCAATGTGGTCTTACCTAATGAAGCACGTTGTTGTTGCAAAACAACTTTGGAACATAGTGGTAGATGTAGATCGAAGATCCACATGTTCTTCTACCTCACAATCTACTGTCACAGATGAAGCTTCTTCTTCAAGTACAGTGGTTACTCCTCCACCTACACAAGAGAAACTTAGATGGGATGGAAAAGATGCTCAAGCTCATGCATTGATTGTGCTTTCTATGAAGTTTCATATAGTTTCACACATTCAGTCATGTTCTACATCAAGACAGGCATGGGACACTCTTGCTTCTTTGTATGCCGTGCGTAATGAAGCATGTGTTGCATATTTGAGGAAGCAACTTGAGGATGTATGTATGACTGAGAATGAGTATGTGGATGTTTATGTGGCATGCATCAAGGACTTGAAAGAGTGATTGGCAAACATAAATGAGAGTATTATGGATGCATCACTCACCTCTACATTTTTGAAAGGATTACCAGTCTTTTCAAAGCTTTGCCACTACAATCCGTTTCATTGCAAAAGGGAATCCCAATATGTATGCATTTGATGAGGTTGTGTCTCTTCTTTTGCAAGAAGCAATCTAGAGTGAATAGTTTGATTGAGGGAACGCAAGCACTTGCTACCTCACAAAAAGGGAAAAACAAGTATTTTTTTAGCTTCCGGTTCATCAAAACCAAAGCCTCAACCTTCCTCGTCCACTCATTCCTCTAATGATGCTGATTTTCAAAAGAAAAGAGGTGCAAATATTGTCAAACGGCTGGTCACATTATTGATGAGTGTAGAAAGCTTGCTAAGTGCAATGAAAAGAAGAAGAAATCCGCCGTGTCTATTGCTGAAAATTTAGCAAATGCACAGAATAATGAAGCTAACATGGCTCAAGATTTTCGGGCATGTGAGGTTACATGTCATTATGATGCATCTTTGCATTCTAAATGTATGGTTGTGAGTGAGGCTGATTCGGATGGGTTCTTTGATAGTGGTGGTTTAAAGCATATAACTTCATGCAAAAGAAGGAGGACATGTGGTGTGTGCAGACAATGCCTCTTATTCAATCATTGGAGTAGGAGAAATTGAGCTTATGCCTGCAAATGGAAGTGCGATTCTCTTGAAAAATGCATTGTATGTGCCCGGTATCAAGAACTTAATTTCAGTTGCGTTGATTGCCAAAACTGGACTTCATGTGCACCTTGTTGATGGTAAGTGTATGGTTCATGATTTCAACAATAGTGATATTATCGTGATGTCTAGTACATTATGTAATGGTTTCTATCGCATGGATACATACAAGAGGGCTGCCTCGAATGCCTTGGTTGCTTATACTTCTTCCATGGCTGAAATGGAGCTTTGGCATGCTCATTTTGGCCACTTGAACGTCAACTATGTGAGAGCAACTTCATGCACGAGATTGATTTGGTATATGTGTCTACACAAGATAATGTGACAGACATTCACCAAAGCTCTTCCACAAGAAAAGTTTGAAGATTCACATTGCTTTAGGCTTATTACCTTGTGGGAGCTCATCTGTCACTTTCTGTATGTGTTCACATCATTCGCTCTATGCGGATTTGTTACACTTATGTGTTCCTCGAGTAACTTTGATGTGACCCTTTTCCCTATACATGGGCACTTTTTACTCTAGTGCTGGCTAGAGGTTTTTTCCCCATGTTACCACATACTTGACACTCATACGTGGCGGTACTTGCTACTTAGGGATATTATTTAGCTCTTACTTCAGTTCAGTTCATCATCAATAGAGAGCTATTCCAACCATCCATCTTCTCCATGTGTCTTGCTTCATTTGTGCTCCTTGTGTGTGCTTCTTATGTATCTCTCGCACTTCTACACACAGTCAACAAGTACATTTGCAAGATGACTTGCTAAAGATTTTAAAAACATGCATCATTTCATGAAATGGTGGAAGTGTTTTGGAACACATCCACCTAACCTTAGAGCAACTATCTCTATTTATCCCCTCACAAGGTACTTGTATTTCCCCTTGTGAGTGGAATTGGACCTTTTTTTTTTAATCATACTAAAAGAAGAAACAAATTTCTCCCCAAAAGTAGAAAAAATTTGATTCATATTCATACAAATCTACACCTTATAAGTAAAATCAAAGAAATGGTTTTGCAAAGATGCAAGTAACCTTGGGTATGATTGAAAAAGAGAGAAATTATGAAAGACTTCTTGCATTGAAAAAGAATACAGAGTGAGAAATTTTCCCTCACTTCTACCACCAACATAACTCAATGATATGTAGATGAGGATAAGCATCCTTCATTTGCATTTCATGATGATGACGATGGTGATGATGGTTGTGGTGGTGATGATGATCATGAAAATGACGATGTACGAAGTGAGGAGATTGAACTTCATGATGGATGACACTTTGACATGTATGTTGACAATTATGAATCTTTATTGATAGATTGATAATCTCTAATCAGTCGACTTCAGCAACCACGAGTGATCTAATGGCTTTTCTTGTCTTTTTTTAGCTTATTACTATTTCTGAAATTAAATTGCTTCAAAAAACCTTGAGAATGTTTTACTTGACCCATCATAAGCCAGCTATTGAATCGTCGAAATCCCATCAGTAACAACTATGGTAGAGGTTGCATATGTCTCCCACTAATTCAGAAACTCGTCAGCTCATCATGGGTCCCTATGTGCAGCAACTCCATTAAACCCTCTCGTCAACTAATTGACGAGTCAACTTGTATTATGTCTCGATAACAATCAAATTCATTAACCCTTTACTTCATTTCCTTCCATTCATTTGATTCTAATACCAGCTCTTGAATTCACCTCTTCAACCACAATCTCTCTTCAACCACAATCGGCAATATTACTTATTCCAAACCTTCTCACATAAGTACAACGAAAGACACTTCCATTGCCCAACTTCATTTCCTTCCATTCATTTGATTCTAATACCAGCTCTTGAATTGTTCCTCGAATTATCTGAATCCAACATTATGCCCAACTTCCAATCTGTTGTCTTATGGCATTTTTCCATAAAAGAATGATGTATGCACCAATGGAATGTTATATGCTGACTTGATTCGTGGAAAACCGGGCTTGGTAGAATTCACCTCTTCAACCACAATCTCTCTTCAACCACAATCGGCAAGATTACTTATTCCAAACCTTCTCACATAAGTACAACGAAAGACACTTCCATTGCCCAACTTCATTTCCTTCCATTCATTTGATTCTAATACCAGCTCTTGAATTGTTCCTCGAATTATCTGAATCCAACATTATGCCCAACTTCCAATCTGTTGTCTTATGGCATTTTTCCATAAAAGAATGATGTTGTATGCACCAATGGAATGTTATATGCTGACTTGATTCGTGGAAAACCGGGCTTGGTAGAATTCACCTCTTCAACCACAATCTCTCTTCAACCACAATCGGCAAGATTACTTATTCCAAACCTTCTCACATAAGTACAACGAAAGACACTTCCATTGCCTTACAATAGATGCCACAAACATGATTGAACACTATGATCACCAAATGTTTACCATGGCCCTCCGCTCTACTACTGGCAGTGGGATATTCCATCCTAATACAATAGAAATACTGCATCAAGTTACACCTGTTTGCAAGTCTGGAGATTTTATGCACTTGCAGACTTGCAACTCAGGAGATTTTATGCACTTGCAGACTTTCAGGGTGATTTGCAGCCTTCAGGCAGCTGGAAAAGCAGCTCTCTAAGCAGATAGATCTTGTCATCAGAAAAAATCTATGCGCACAAAAACATTAGTTGTCATATTCGTCCACTACAAAAATTATCATGTATTTAGCTTAGTTTTCATTACAAATCCCAATACCACACGTTGTGTTCATACTGTATGCAGTACTGATTACCTCGTATGGCATATATGTGTGTGTGTGTGTGTGTGTGTGTGTGTGTGTGTGTGTGTGTGTGTGTGTGCGTGTGTGTGTGTGCGTGTGTGAGAGAGAGAGAGAGAGATAGAGAGAGCACACACGCGTGCATTCATGCATGCACACATGTATGCGAGTGACAGAGCGTATGCTTCTTCCTTTCATTAATAAAATTTGAAATTTCTATCTGTACAGTCGGATGCATGCACGCACACATGATTGTGTGACAGAACATACGCTTCTGCCTTTTATTAGTAAAAATTTCAATTTTTATCTGCACATTCGGAGAAACAAACTTTAACATAAACCGACAGTTCTCTCAAAACAAGATATCAGCAATAATGCAAAGCATAAATAATACATATGCCGAATACGCTGCTTGTGATAGTTCCACTGATAATCTCTCTTCCAAAGGAATATGAATACAAATCACATGCTATATGAAAACAAGAATAGTAATAAATGCAAGTTCAAAGAATTTAGTGATTCTAAGAAATCCTGTCAGGATTGATACGTTAAACATGGCCTTGTACAATATACACTTAATCTTAGCATTGGCGGAATATGAATCAGTAATTAATTCAGGTCATATCAAGCTAATGGCTCTATCTTGGAGATACCCGTGAAAGCATACATGATTCTGGCTGCCTTCATGTATTTCCTTGCAAAGAATTTTGTCAAAACTGACAAATGTTGTTTCTGGATATTCTTCAGGGACGTATAGTATGGATATCCATGAATCTGCTTGTTTACATGTATATCATTGCACATAACTTCGTTTGTCTAAATCTATACTTTTACAGATAATATTGTAACTAATTTACAAAGGTTAATGTCGAGGTAAGAGTGAACACATGGAAATACATTTTCATTACCAAATTGGGTATTGGCTTCAGATAAGACTTGTGTACTGTTTATGTCTGAATAAAAGCATGCTGCAATTAATGCTGCAACTCCATGTATACAGAAGTCAACTTCGGACTTTGCCAAACACTGAATGTGTCCATTCTTTTAGTCCCACTCTTTTGATTCCTATGTTCAAACTTGGGCTGTCATCTGAACTACTGCACATTTAGAATTCCAAAGATTGTAATGCAACTTTGGCAGCCAGAGATGATCTATTATGTTCTGCAAATTTCGTAACCCTTCGTAATCGTTCAATTGTACTTGTAGCTTCCATAGACCAAATGCGCTCCTGCAAGAGCACTTGCAGCTCTGACACACTTGCACCTAACAAGTTACATTGAAAAGAACACAATTCACACATTAATAGTGCCCTGCATAATCACTAGGTGGTTCAAGTTTTCCATGGATCAAAACCTCCAAGCCAACCACTTACTTGTTACTGGTTGTAATGGCACAAAGGAGAGACTCTCTGCTTTGCATGGAACGAATCCTATTGCTTTTTCATGGACTGTCCCATTCTCTGCCCATTGTAAGGAATTTGCAAGAGGGGTTTGAAGCAACTCATCTTTTGAACCCTGGTCACAAACTTCACAACTCAGTGTGTGTGTGTGTGTGTGTGAGAGAGAGAGAGAGAGAGCGTGAGTTGTGTGCGTGCGTACCTCTGTGTGTGTGTATGTGTGCGCACGTGTGCATGCATGCATGCATGTGTGTGTGTGTGTGTGTGTGTGTGTCTAGAGTGTGTGTATGGTGTGTATGTGTGTGTACGCACGTGCACACGTGTGTTAGTGCATGCGTGCATGCCTGCCTGCCTGCATGCCTAAGTGCATGCATAAGTGCGTGCATGCGTGCATAGTTGTTTCTGACGGGTTTCTGACTTCTGACATTTACCCGATGTCTGACGGGTAAGGAAAAACGTTTCTGACGTTAACTAACAACGTCTAATTTTTTGACAAAAAAATTAAAAAAAAAAAACAATAATAAACAGGGATATCATTAGCAATACCAAAATCATGATATATATGCTCAATAGAATAGCAAATACCAAAACCATGCTAATATGATGCCCAATGTACCATGCATTGTGTACATCATCGCATATATGATATGCATAATGTCATAGGGAAGTCATAAATCATGAGAGAGACTATAGTGATGCATCTTTCATCAATGATCCTCATCATCACCATCATTATCACCATCACCATCACCATCATCAACAGCAATATCCCCCTCGTCAACACTATCCTCAAGTGCATGGCTCTCCACACTGGTGTAAGAAGATGAAGAAGGGATCTCACCATCATGTTCTTCTTGCAATGCAAAAAGTCTACGATCATCCTCTTCTTTCTCTATCATTTCTAATGTCACTTCCATTTTTTGAAATCCTCTTTCTTTGATCTTGCATACAAGACGTAAGTTCATATGAATATACACCAGCTTTTCAACATTTATGAGCTGCAATTTATTTCTCCTCTTTGTATGTATAAAAAAAAAGGTACTCCAATTCTTTTCACAAGAAGAAGCACAAGACCCTTGAGAAAGCACACGAAGAGCCAATTTTTGCAAATTGGGCACACTTGCCCCAAATGTTTCCCACCATTTCACAACATTATGCATTCTGCTTTCATCTTTTGCAATAGGTCGTGCAAATAAACCTTCCATAGACTTATACATATCCATTTCATCAATTAAGACTCCTTGCTTTTTTATATCACATGTATATCTTTGAATGAAATCAATCCAACCTACATGCACCTCTGTATCCAATTGTGGAGATATACTCCTCCAAATAGGATGAAGCGTAAATGTTGCTGCATGAAGGGGTGAATGTAACATATTCCACCTTTCAACACATAAATTTTTAACTTCTTCAAGTCTTGTTGAATCAATGTTCTCTATGGAAGAAATACTCTCAATCAATCTATATGTAAGTTCATAAATGAGACCCATAGTGGCCCCTTCCCTATCAGCCAAGCGCAAGACTATCAAAATAGGAGCACATAGTTTAACAGTATCCCTTGCTTGTCTCCAAAAAAATGCACCAAGGATAATAGAAGATACATCTTTCGCCTTTTTGGTTCTAGCAACCTTTTTCCTTGTGTACTCTTGGCTAACCATCAAAGATCTCAAGCCATTGTACACTCTCTCATCAAGCAAGTTTGACAACATAATAAACATGTATGTGAATCTAGTTTGTGCTGGCTTTACCAAATCTTTGGTGCTATGTTTCCTAAATACAGCAAGCACACAAGGCTTCATTGTGAAAAATATCACAACTTTCACAACATTATCCAAAATAGGCTTCACCCATTCCAAATGCCCAATATCTTCAAACAACAAATCCAAACAATGGCACGAGCATCGTGTTTAAAAGATATGTGGCCATTGTTTCTCAACTAAATAGCCAGCTCTTACACAATTCGATGAATTGTCCATGTATATCTGGACTACATTCTCTGGCCCCACATTCATTATGGCATCCTTCAAAATCTCAAATATGTATTCACCTGATTTCACCTCACATGGGGTATCCACAAACTTCAAAAACATAGTGCCAAAAATGCAACTGACCATAATATTGATGATTGGCTGATTTCTGGTATCAGACCAACTATCGCATACAATGCTACATCCAAATGTTTTCCATTTCTCACGTATTTCCAACAAGTCATCCTCTATGCATCTCACTTCTAGATTTAGCTCTTTTGCCCTCAATTGTTGGTATGAGGAAGGCTTATAAGTTTGTCCTACTCTTCCAAATGCATTAAGCATTTGGATGAACTAGGGACTTCTGACTTTCCAAAAGGGAATATCTTCTGCAAAAAAGAAGCGTCGGACAACTTTATCATCCTCTTTTCTAGGTTGCATCTCCCAAGCTTCATCCAATGCTCCCTTCCCACCTTTTGGTCTCTTGCATATCTGCCTACTTGATGAATCATCAATACAATTTCATCATCAAATGTTTCTCCTATATTTTCCACATTTTCATATACATGTGAGGATTGAGATGGCATATCCATGTAACTCCCACTTTGTGAGCCCTTTGCCTGTAACTTTCTATATGCATCTCTTACATGTTGAGGTGCATGTTCACATTTCCCTACGACATATCTCGTTAAGCCAAGGATATGTGCTCTTACTCTATTTGCACCACCATCCCAAGAATGTGGACAGAATTTATATTTCACTATCCAATTTCCTTTAGGCAAGGCTTTTATTTTCTCAACAAAGTCCCACTCTCCTCCTGCTTTGTGTGGCATCTACACGAATGAAAACAAAATTAGATCCAAATCATTATAATTCAAATTTGAAAATTGACTATGATCCATGATAGATGTATGATGCATTCATGCATGCATGATGCATAGTTATAACTTATAATTTATAAATTATAAGTTACAACTTATTACTAATTAGTACATACATGAATTTAATGTGTTGGAGCCTACATCACATGCTATGGGCCATGGCACATTATTAGTGGAAGCATACTACACAAATCTGGGCATTCAGTATTTAATAAGGGTCCAAGAAATGGGTAGTGTGTTGCATGCATTGTGTACAATCACTGTTCACACTGACGTGTTTACATCAGAGTTGCATCATTGGAATTTGGCAGTTGCATAAAGTCCTCAATCTAGACAACCTCTGTAAGAGGCCGTGCATATTAGATCATGCCACATGGTGTAATTTGTAAATTGTTATGGTGCTTCAAGCTTGTCGGGCTTTGTTCATTATTGCATACTACAGTGGAGGAAGAGTGCTTAAGTACATACTACAATGTTAGAACTTAGACTTTAGTAGTGTTGGGGTATTCTTTTGCAAAAAGGGGCTTGAGTATTTGTAAGAGAAAGAAGAAGAAGAAGAAGAAGAAGAAGAAGAAGAAGAAGAAGAAGAAGAAGAAGTGAAACACATGCATCGGAAGCTTCTGTATATTGATTACAAATAGAAAATACAATGATGATGTCTGGAACAAGACCAATTGTTCTCTATGCGGGGTGCTGAATCCCAAAGAGTACACACACAAGGTTACAAGATACCCAAAGTTCCTTATGCCGCCCACCTTCTCTGCACCATACCTCCACCTTCTCAAGTAGCTTGCTCTTGTGCACACCTTGCACCCAAGCTTCCAATAGGCTAGGAGGATGGGACACTTTCTATCGAAGCGCACACCTCCTCAATGGTACCTTGTGCCATCTTAATTGCCTTCCTCACTGGTTCTCTCCACTCCCTCTCTGCACACTAGATCACCCTTCTTGCACACTTGTCTCACTTGCTTCTTTGCATCGCACTCTGGTTCAATGTCTCTTTCTTTGCTCTCACTTGCTTAGCTTAACTCATGTCTAAAAATGTGTACAACCAACGACTCCCTATTTTTTCCTGTAGTGACTTTAGGAGAAAAACAAAATTTTAAATGGGGGGCTCTACATACACTTTTGCGTACCGCTTTCTCTTCACATGCTTTCACTTTTGCCTTCATTTCTTCAATATGTGTGCCTAAGGGAGGGTTCACTTGAACCTTGCAAACACATTAAAACCCTTGAAAACCTTACGAAAAGACAATCTGCAACCTTCATTCAAATTTTTGCAAAACTGTAACCATTGTGAATAAATTGATTGTGCACTATCTGTGCACCTTGACCAACTTGACTTTGATCACTTTGACTTTGATCAGCTTGACTTTGACCACTTTGACTTTGACTGGCTCAACAGTTGCCCACGACCTAATGGGCTCTTCGTCTCGGAGAGCTAGGAGCCAAACCATGAGCAAAGAGGTTCAGCTTGATACATGTATTGCAAAAAATTTCAAAACGACATAAGAGGAGCTACCAAGTCCACCGGGAGCATGAAATAAAAATCACAAGGGAATAACCAAAACTGAATAGCTCATTGAAGAAAAGAATTTGGAAAATGGAGGGTAGGAAAGAAAGGGTAAGGAGGTACAAAGGGCTAAGAAGGATAGGGCAAGGAGGGGGAAGGATGGGTTTGGATGGAGGCATAAAGTGAGGGACAGGGGTATAAGTTGGGGCTCGGGATAGGGAAAAAATTGCCGAAACATGGAAGCTACAGAGGGTTCATATGGAAAATGTGGAACATATGTGGAAGATAAAGAGAGAATAGATCATGTGGACCATGTGTGGATAAAAAGTACAAAACATGTTTACATACATACATACATACATACATACATACATACATACATACATGCATACGCATACGCATACGCATACGCATACGCATACGCATACGCATACGCATACGCATACGCATACACATACACATACACATACACATACACACACATATACATATACAAATTTCCAAGTTGCCCAACTTTCCAAGTTTCTCAACTTTCCCAGGTGTCCAATTTCCCAAGGTTCCCAATTTCCAAGTTTGCCCAACTTTCCTAATTGACCAAGTTTCCAAATTGCCTACTTGTGATAACCAAAGTCGTCCAATTTATAATCGATCCAGTTTTTTTAAAAAGTCTCCAAAAGTTGCCCACTTTTTGATAGCTTAAATTTAGTCGACCACGTTTTGAAAAAAAAAACTTGCCTACTTTTGTGATAGGTGACTAAATTTTCCAGCAAAAAGGGAGAAAACATGGCACGGAGAAAACCTGTCAACTTCTTGCATGCAAATTGCTGATGGACAGCGGATGGACTGCAAATGGAGGGGCCGGCCATCACAAAGGCACGAGAAAGACCTATTCTTCTAGAGAAGTCTCTGCCAAACACTATACGCATACGCATACGCATACGCATACGCATACACACATACACACACACACACATACACATACACATACACATACACATACACATACACATACACATACACATACACATACACATACACATACACATAAACATACATATACATATACATATACATATACATACACATATACATATACATATACATATACATATACATATACATATACATATACACACACACACCCAAGTTGCCCAATTTCCCAAGTTGCACAATTTCCAAGTTGCCCAACTTTCCAAGTTTCTCGATTTCCAAGTTTCTCAACTTCCCCAGGTGTCCAATTTCCCAAGGTTCCCAATTTCCAAGTTTGCCCAACTTTCCTAATTGACCAAGTTGCCTACTTGTGATAACCAAAGTCATCCAATTTATAATCGATCAAGTTTTTTTTTTAAGTCTCCAAAAGTTGCCCATTTTTTATAGTTTAAATTTAGTCGACCACGTTTTGAAAAAAAACTTGCCTACTTTTGTGATAGGTGACTAAATTTTCCAACAAAAGGGAGAAAACATGGCACAGAGAAAACCTATCAACTTCTTGCATGCAGATTGCTGATGGACAGCGGATGGACTACACATGGAGGGGCCGGCCATCACAAAGGCACGAGAAAGACCTATTCTTCTAGAGAAATCTCTGCCAAACACTATACGCATACGCATACGCATATGCATACACATACACATACACATATACATACACACACACATACACATACACATACACATACACATACACATACACATACACATACACATACACATACACATACACATACACATACACATACACATACACATACACATACACATACACATACACATACACATACACACACATACATATACATATATACATAGACATATACATATACATATACACACACACACCCAAGTTGCCCAATTTCCCAAGTTGCACAATTTCCAAGTTGCACAACTTTCCAAGTTTCTCAACTTTCCCAGGTGTCCAATGTCCCAAGGTTCCCAATTTCCAAGATTGCCCAACTTTCCTAATTGACCAAGTTTCCAAGTTGCCTACTTGTGATAACCGAAGTCGTCCAATTTATAATCGATCAAGTTTATAAAAAAAGTCTCCAAAAGTTACCCACTTTTTTATAGCTTAAATTTAGTCGACCACGTTTTGAAAAAAAACTTGCCTACTTTTGTGATAGGTGACTAAATTTTCCAGCAAAAGGGAGAAAACATGGCACGGAGAAAACATGACAACTTCTTGCATGCAGATTGCTGATGGACAGCGGATGGACTGCACACGGAGGGGCCGGCCATCACAAAGGCACGAGAAAGACCTATTCTTCTAGAGACGTCTCTGCCAAACACTATAATTTGGAAGATTGTGGCGGTGGAGAAAACGACTAAGTGGACGGCGTGAACTTGCTAGTGATCCTACAATGGGAAGAAACTAATTTTGTCCTTTTTTGTTACCAGCCGTCCCCTACAAGTCCCACAAATCTAAGTAAGAAGAACTCCCGATCAAAGGAGGGGAGATAGAAAAAGAGACACAAGAGGAGGGAATGCACAACCCTTAAGCACTTGAAGCACTTTACTCTACTTATGCGTGAGTAAAGCAATTAGCACCATCACTAGTACTTGTCCTTGAGAATAGAAATCAGCTAGCTTGGCACTCTCGGTGTAGTGGGCAATCAGTGATTTGCTATTCCTCTCTTGAGTGAGCTAGTGTAGGAAGGTTGGAGATGTGTGTGTGTATACTTTGTATCATTGAGGTTCAGGAACTAGTCTGCATTTCTATTATGGGACATTATGCCCCTAGGCTGATCACCTGAATATTTGTACTTACTATCTTCTTGAGCTGTGTAATCTCTACAATCTAAGCATTTTCTCCGATTATCATTGTGTTCTTGCTGTGTGTGATCTTCTTCTCTTTTGAGCTTTCAAATCGCAACTCGAGTCCACATCAACAGAGTTTGAAGATTTTTGCAAGGGTAAAGAATCAAACATCAACTCATAGTGGCACGTAGCCTGCAACAAAACGATATTGGACAACATTTAATAACACAGCACATAGAAATTGATCTACAACAATGCATGTATATTTACGAATACCACATACAGGGTACCCCAAATATACACATATACCTTGTGCCCGGCCTATGCTGGCCTGGTACCATGTGCATATAAATAGAAACTTAAGGTCCCCCATCCTGTACAGATGAACAAATACTGGCCTACTAGGGTCAAGGTGCATAGATCATATGCTACTACAGTGTCAGAAAACACTAATGGACTCCTATGTCCATCACATGTGGACTAGGACCATGTTAGCTATCCAGGTATCCTTCACCACGAGAATGAAGGTATCAATAGCCAAACATAGTCTCTAATCTTCATACCATAAACATGAGTCGCTCTAAAGGTGCAATTGTCATGTGAATGATTGAACATACCATAGCACTACTTTGCTCCTGCTAGTCCATTCCTGAAGCCATCCTAATGTGGAGAACAAATCAATACATGTTTCTATCTCATATAACTATCTTGAGCCCACCTACTAGTGGTTACCCCCTAGCCGCTCTAGTAGAGTGCATCCACATCATGCCAAAAATAAACACCAAAGCATGGTCTCATAAGTGAAAGAATGCAAAAAGAATGAAGTAAAACCCATGAATGCTTTGGCAATCAAATAAAATATGTGCAAGTGATGCAACGATCCAATCATGCCAAGTGGATGCATCCCTCCCGAGTGACCTGTTGAGGGAATAAATTCCTTGACCTCATGACAAATACCACTCCGCGACTCCCAAGGACTTGTGGTCTTCGTCACGAGGCAAATGTCATTGGTGGCTCAACCCAACGAATGAGTCCTCCATGTGGCAGCCACATGGCATGCCTCTTAACCACATAGCTCAGCATGTCTGGGCACAAGTAATATCAGCCACACATTATAGTTAGAAAAAGGAAATTGTGGCTGAGATATTGGGTGTTGTGTTAATTAAATTAGAAGACTCTTCTTGAATTTTCTAACCTAGTTATGATGTGTCTGGAAATTAGTAGAGATGGGAGAAAATAAAATAGGATTTTTTTTTTTAACAAAAATAATAATAATAATAGAATAAATAAATAATTTCTCTCTTCACCTTGGCATGGCACTTATTTGCCAAGAAATTGAACAAAGTGGGGGATCTTTTTCTCACACCAATCACCCTCTTACTTTGCACATGCAGCCACTCCTTGTTGTGGAGAGCATCTCACTGTCCACTACTTCTCAACCCTTGGATATGGCCAGTTTGGTCCAGCCAATGGAAGTCATGACAACTTCCATACCCTGAAGGAGGGAAAAGCATAGCAGTTGGCGGCTATGGTGGTATCACCAGGAATTCCTTTTTTTTCTCTCACAGGTGGCTGGGACCTGATGGGATTCCATCCCAGCCATGGTACCTTGTTGGGAAACCTTGGCACTGAAGTTCTTGTGCAACAAAGCTTGTGAAAGGAGGGCCCTCTACATAGTTATTACTGACAGGATTCTGACTTCTGATGGGATCCTGACTTCTGACAAGTCTGCCAAAATGTATTTGACATTTATGGACCTGGTCTTTTTTTTAACATAAATTTCAAAACAAAGTGTATATATACTTGAGTAGCTTCCATTGAACATTTAATGAGATGACTTAAGAATTGCAAAGCTCTTATCACTACCCTGAGTTTGATTTGTAACCGTTGTACATCAGCCAAAACAGTCTTAAGCTCCTCTACAGCTGCATCCAACTCCTCTGCATCAGAGTGGACTGCATCATGAAATGGCACCAGGGTGCCTTTCAAAAACGGCTCCAACTGCGATAACATCATGAGTTTTTATGTTACTACGCAATAGAATTTAGCTTAGTAAAATTCAAAATTGCATAAATCATTACCTGTGTAAGTTTTGCTAAATTAATTCGTCCAAGTCCCCTTATGCTAACAAGTGCACCCACCTCCATGCGTCTTACCTGCAGGCATGTTTGCATTAAGGTAAGTAGAACCATACGTCAAAACCTTTTCATGTACATTTTAAATTGACACTGCAGAAACAGAAATAGATTACATTCACGAGACTAGGACCTTCTATTACAATATTTACATAAAGCCAACTGGAATTTCACGCAAATCTTCCCATGAAAATGTCTGCATCAAGCTAGAATTTTGGAATAAAGCAGATTGCGAAAATTTCAAGAATAGCAAATAGGATACAATGAGCAAAAGTTTGAGAACAAAAGGAGAAATAAAGGGTAAAAGGACTAGTTGTAGGAGAAAAAAAATTCAGAAAGGGGGCGAGAAAGGAAAAAAAACAGCAAAAAAGGTTGGCAAAAAGGCAAGAAATCCATATATTTAACTGTTTACTAATATAGCTTTAGACCTAAATTTCTAGACTAACTATCATTAGTATATGGATGAGCGGTTCATTCCATAGGCGTCAACTCAATTGTTCCTCAGGGATAGTAGGGGCATGATCTGACCCTTGAATCTCAGATAAACAGCAGTAAAGGATAAACTAAGATGTTTTGAGAAGAACGGTTCACACAAATCCACATACATCTGGTATCAGGCCTTTACCCTTGTTACTTGAGATAGAGGGTCTAACCTGCTGGCAAAAGGGACGGAAGATCAAACAAATGTGCTTCTCTTGGACTAGACAAAAAGTATAAGGGGGTGGCACCCGACGGTCCTATGTAAATAAGCATAGACAAACCATTTGATCATGATGAGCTTATTCAAAAGCCGCTAAGTATGGGGAATACTAGAAAAAATAAGTTTCCCAAAGCATATGTGCCTTGCTATTGGGATCAGCTACCCTCTTTTATGTCTAGGGATCCCATATGTCCCTACATCCCAAAAAAAAAACCACTTGGATCCCAAATGTCCAAGTATATGTCTTGGGAACCCATATGTCCCAAGATCCCCGCGATGCCATATGTCCCACATACCATGGATCCCATATGTCCATGGAACTAAAAACCAAGGGATGCCATATGTCCCACACTTGGATGCCATATGTCCAAGATATGTCTAAGGATCCCATATGTCCTTAGATCCTAAAAAACCAATGGACTAAGTGATCCCAGATGTCACTAGTCCCCTACATTACAAACAAAAGGGTCATCACATGGCCGGGGGATGTTCATAGTTCCATGCTCCACCCTTTTGTCCAAGTCTACTTTCATTCTCATGCAAGCTTATTTATCCCACATGTAAGGGAATTCTCCCAAACTCCATATAAGCAAAGCCTCCCTTCACTCCACACAAGTCATTCACTATAGCTCATTGAGTCATTGCCAAGAGTGTGCACTCCCTCCTCATGGAGTCACCATGCTCCTAGAGCAACTCATGTAAGCCTTTTCATATTAATCAAGTTCATTATGTTTTCATTTCTTTTGTTCCATCCTCCTTAATGTAATTAATGTGTGATTAATAGTAGATTAGGAGTTGTTTTCTTTATTTTAATAGCTAGCTCTTGGAATTTGCTTCCTTTGTTCAAATGATTCTCATATTGAATGTGTATGCTCCATATCATTTGTAATGAAAGTACAATGAGAAAGGCCAACAAAAGACTAGCCTCACCAACCTATCAAGGGAAATACTGTTCGTGGAAAGCTCTAGAGGAACCTAGAAGATACAAGGACCTTCCACCATGAAGGTGTTTACACTTCTCAACACTAAGACTCTACAGCCCAACCACCACCGCTCAGTGAAAACCTTCCTACCTTTGTTGATCCTTCCTTAACCTATGTGTTGTCGTGAGAAGAGCCTCTCTTCTATGTACAGAAGAGCCTCTCTTCTATGTAAACCTGAAGTGAGAAGTGTAATGGAATGTGCATACAACTGAGAAAGCTCCTCTTAGCTTCCTCTCCTTGAAAAAGAGAGAGAGAGCATTCCTCGAACCTTGGTGCCTTAAGCGGTCCACTCCAAGTACTCATGGGCATCATCTTGCCCTTCCATCCTAGTGCATTGGGCAAGATCTTCACCTTGAGATTCCATGCCTTCATGGAAAGAGAGGGGGAGAAAGGTGGGTGCATACCAAGTACTGTCCAAAGGGTGCATAAAAAAAGGCAAATAGTGTAGAGAGTGTACGAGAGAGTACAAAGAGAGGAAAAGGATGCATAAAGTGCTTCCACATGGAAAGGGGAGAGAGGGGGGGGGGGGAGAGAGAGAGAGAGAGGGGGGGGTTTGGAGCCACTTGGCAAGAGCGAAAGAACAAGAAAGATCTAGTGTGACTTGATGCTACGTGAAGAGAGAGAGACAAAGGGGGAAGGAGGGGGGGGTGTGTTCTACCCACACTAGTCAATAATAACCTTTTAAAACCATTTGCATCTTTTGAAATTCATTGTATACCCAAATGGAAACACCACGTACTCTAATTAATATAGACCACCTCTTCATCCTAAAATTGTGCATTCGAATAATATCCTTTTATTGCTCAATACCAAGACTAAAGTATGCACCATGCAAATCAATAAGGGCCTCGATTAGAACCTAGCCTCATCAACATATAACGTTAGCAAACACATAAATATTATTTGCAAACAAATGAAAGATCCATCTTTCATAAGAGAATACTTTCGAAGTAGGCACGTTTGCTGCTGTTATAGAATGTTGAAAAAAGGCAGAAAAAATCAATAGATGCATGATCATACATTTTCAATTTGAGCCAGGCAACCATACTTCGCTGCAAAGGATGAAACCCCTTCCTCTATCCCATTTGAGACACGTTCAATGACAATGTGTGCAAACATGCTGTTGTATTTGCCAAGAACCTGCGTCAGAACATCAAAGGACCAAAGAAAACACCACATACTTCACAAAGAGATTTACAGCCATAATCTCTTCAAAAACTCAACAGGTTATATGTGCATGACAATGCTCAAAAGTAATACTTTTACCTCATCTAAAAGAGCAAGAAACCTTGCCTCATATAAATGTAATGTTTTGGTGGCTGTGGGTATAAAAACCTGCAAGGAATCAAATTACATCTGAACTACAAACTCGTGAAAAAACAACATGCATCTCAAAAGTGTCTTACCTCAGCTGAGGCGAATGGGAGACAAGGAAGTTCCATGATTCCTGGTTCTGGAAGAGATCAAGTAGCATTTCAGAGAACAAATTTTCAAACCTAAATAGGATACCGTACAGTGTATGACCATTCAGCTGTCAAGAATGAAGTCATAATACATCACACAACAATAGAAGAACTAAAATAGCACCTATTACGAGTCGAAACACTCTGAGCATTTCAACAAGATCAGCAGTAAGTAAACTTCAGTTTTTATGTAGGAACCATATTTTGTCAGCTACATGCTATACTAAATGAGATGTATTTACATAAGGATTGAATAGTTAGCTGCTATTGTTCTTGTAGATAGCATGACATGCAGGTGACCCAAGATTTATAGAATTTTCAAGTCATGTTATTAAACGTTCATTTTCCACGTCTTTATATTTTTGAAGTGTAAAAAGCTCAAAAAGCAGGGTTCCGTAATTTTCGGAAAGCATAACTCCAAAAATTAAGGAAACCTTAATTTTGGGGTTTTTTTAATTATTATTTGGGTCAGAAAAATATGGTATATTTCTTTTCGCTTTTAAAAACTGCTTTTCACGCAAATTTCAAAAACTAAGATTTGACTTTTGAACTCCAAAATCCCCCCCAAATGCTTTGTGTCATACATCATCTGAAAGCTCTTGAAGAGTACTATCCAAATCTGAAATGAAAATCCTTGTAAAATTTGACCATATTTTGACTTGATTTGACCAAGTTTGACTTCTCCAAAATTCTGATTTTCTTTGCAATTTTCTCGAAGAATATGTGCAACCCTCTTGCGGAAGGTTGTTATTTCCAACACACAAAGGGAATATGCCAAGATAGGTATTTATCTGTTGGCTGAAAAAATGTTGTTGCTACCTGACATAAGTGTTGTTGTCGGTACCTGTAAAGATCATGCCATTGTCCATAAAAATACAATAAGAGTTTGTACTTGAAGAGCACTCCCATACCACAAATCAAAAGAAGAATTCACACATCCCATACTCTTCTCATCCAAATATTTGCTTCAAAGGATAGAAACAAACCAAAGGATGATAGCACTGACATTAAATGCCAGCAAATAGTTTGTGTGCAAAATCCAACAAACTTCTTCAACTCTCAAGGTTGGCCATACCTATCAAGTATCAGCCATATGCCTTCATCTACACATATCTAAATAACACAAAATATACAAACACAAGAAATTGAAACCTATCCACCAAAAGGTTTTGAATGCAGATTTGTTTCCCCTCCTTGTTCACATAATCATATGTCCTGATAATCTTGCAAATCTTCATTAAAATCTGATATAAGGCCTGAATATGACTTGCTATAAAAGTGCTTTTTGCACAAATTTCAAAAATTTGGGTTTGACTTTTGAACTCCAAAATCTTCCCCAAATGCTATGTGTCATATATCATCTGAAAGCTCAGTGAAGAGTATTATCCAAATCTGAAATAAAGAATCCTTGCAAAATTTGACCATACTTTGACCTGATTTGACTGAGTTTGACTTTGTCACAAATCTGATTTTCTTTGCAATATTCTTGAAGAATATGTGCAACCCTCTTGTGGAAGGTTGCTATTTCCAACAATCCCCTATACACAAGGAGAATATGTCAAGATAGGTATATATTTTGTTTGCTGGAAAAATGTTAAAAGCAAGGTTCCGTAATTTTCAAAACGCCTAATTCCAAAAATTATGCAAAACCTAGATTTTGGGCTTTTTTAATTACTTTTTATATTGCATCAGTCAAAAATATATGGTATATTACTTTTCGCTTTCAAAAATTGCTTTTCAAGCATAAAAGTGCTTTTCACACAAATTTCAGAAATTAAGGTTTGACTTTTGAGCCCCAAAATCTGTCCCAAATGTTGTGTATCATATATCATCTAAAAGCTCTTGAAGAGTATTATCCAAATCTGAATTAAAATAAACCTTTAGAATTTGAATATTTTGACCATATTTTGACCTGATTTGACCAAGTTTGACTTTGCCGAAAATCTGATTTTCTCTACAATTTTCTTGAAGATCTCATGGAAAATACAACCTATGATACTCCTTGTGGCACTCATGTCCCAATCACATATTGTGACCTACAAGAGGGAAATCAAACCTGTCAAACAGGGGTATGAAAATTGTACTCATGTCCCAATCACATATTGTGACCTACAAGAGGGAAATCAAACCTGTCACACAGGGGTATGGAAAGACCCTCTCTACCTATGATCGAGTCTCATCCACATGAGACCATATGGTCAACAATAGGTCTATCCACCTATCTTGGATCTCATAAAAATCCACAAAGAATATCCCTCCTCTCCGTGAGATACCAATCACTTGTGTGTGTGACTCCTCGTCAGACCATGTGAAATGAGGTAGACAACTCTCTCTTTGTCCCATAGTAAGCTTGTCATCATGAAAACGGCCAATATATATCCCAAAGGGTACCAGGAGAACTCTTAACGGTGACGAACCTCTATCAACCACTAGCCATTAACAAAAAAATCCCTTCCACAAAGGCTGAAGACCTTCGCAGCCATGGCCTTTGCCATAGGTCTCCTTGACTATCTAGTTGTACTCCCACCTTGGTAGGCAAAATACTCCCCAAGGATTTCCTCGGATTGTCACAACCGTGCCCTAATCAATCCCTCTCACGTCTGCAATCACACCCAATGGTTCAAACCCGATCGATCACACCCAGTGGGTCTACAGAGCACTTCAAAGAAGTACTCCTTCAGGCATCCCCACTTCATTTGAGAAGCTATAGGATCCAATAGATCCTCGAGGATTAGAGTGAATGCCCAAGATTCTCAAAATCCCATGAATATGCATCCAAGGTCTCTCTTCCTACCACTTCACAATCGAAGAAAAAAGTGAGTGCCCTTCATCTCCAGCACACAATGGGTTAGCTCAAATCTTGGGCAAAGGACCCCACATGACCATGAATAACTACCATGGCTCATCGAATGGAGTCAAAAATCTAAATATTCCCACCTCCTAATCTATGCATCCAAGAAAAATCCCAATGTTATACAAGTACTTGGGAAAAAAACCCCTTTCGAGACATAGTCCATGCATGTATGAAGGGTATAGGAGCCATCATATCTTCCATTGGCTTAACCGGACTAAAGCTGATGGCTGATATGGGTTGTGTGAACATCTCCATGATGAAGAAGAAGGTAGAGTGGCTGAAAGTGTGCAATTATGAAGGCTTAGGTATGAAGGACTCTTCTCGCTACGTGCAATCTTAGTGAATGTGTGCTATGCCAAGATGAAAAGAGGAGAAGCCATTCGAAAGTCCTTAAATTAAGATCCACCCACCTCCACTATTTTCGAGCTACATCCTAAATTAATTTAGAAAGTTTTCAAGACTTTCTGATTTTACACATCACCCAATTAATACCAGCCATACAGAATGTATGGAGGCAGAATTCATGCACCCAATTTGATGAGGTGGGTTTACTAAATTTATGCCGTGTGGATGCCATGCGGCAGATTTCTACTGAACTACCTTGTTGCTCAAGCAATTCCCTTTCTGCCCAAGTAATTGCCTTGCTTCCCAACTTCCAAGTAATTGCCTTGCAAATAATTGCCTTGGTAAAAACAAGCCACTGCCCATCTAATACAACTTCACTAAGGATGCCTTGCTGCCCAAGGAAGATGGCTGCCCAAGGAAGATGGCTTCTTCCTTTCCATCAGCCAATGGATGAATTACAGCCATGCACAACTGTGCGCTCATATGGAGGTGCTGATAGGAAAAAAAATTAGGCTGAGTTGGGGTGCAAAGAGGGGGAAACCAATAGATATGGTGGTTGTTCAGCCCTCCCTACAAGCTCTATCCCATTACTTTCATCTTTTCCCATCTAGCCCCTTCATTTCTTAGTGCACATGTGATTTCCTCAAGCCAATAAATGCATCTTATAGGCAGCTCATGATGGGTTTCCCTCTAGGCATGCTTTGTGGACAAAAATCAGGAGTACTCATCAAATTTTCTTTGCCCAAGAGGGCTGAAGGGAATCCAGAGGGACGAAGGGAATCAAGCAAGCACATATCCCATATGTGCTTCTTTCCTACCTCTCTACTTTTGAGGTGGCTCCTTCCACGCAGCCCCCCTTTCTCTACCCAGCCACACACAGGGGCAACCGATGATGCCCTCTCTCTTTCCCACAGTAGAAGGAGAGAGGCAATCATAGCTTCCAGCGAGGGCTAGTCATCCAACCACCTACCTACATGGAAAACACACAAAAAGAGAGAGAGGGACTTGCCTAGGTTCTCCAACCATCCGCTTGCATGTGCTCCCCTTGCTCTTACCTAGTGCTGGAAGCATCCCATACCATGCCATGCAAAAGGGTGAGAAGCATGTCAAGCTCAACCATCATTGTCCCATAAGCTCTAATGGTTTTGTGCACATTGTCCCTCCTTTTCCATACGAGTAGAGAGTTTCTCTGACGAAAGGGTTGACATTGGACTCACCTCCGAATCATAGAGCCAATAGAGGCTCACACCCGAGCCGGGGAGCATGCAACAGAGCGGGCAGCCACCTACAAGGGATTGGTGTCCCATATCACTAGCGCCACCACTACAAATGATGAGGCTCTGCCAAAAGGCCAAGAGTCCAAGTGCCTCATACAACAAATATCTCACAAATAAGCCCATGGGTCCTATTTATATGCTCAAATGAGGAGGTTACCCAATTCATACTCGTCGGCCAATTCATATTTAGCCATACACTTTTAACTACATTCGCCCATCAAGATGTCCTTTAATTTTGAGGACATAAAAATATCCCTATGTTGACATGAACTCAATCAACAACTATGGCTTTTTGAGATGCACTTGGGGGGTGTTGCATGTATGGTTAAAATCTCCCTCACTTTGATGAGGTGTACTCTCTTTGGTTCCATAGAGGACTTGACTATAGATATCTTTCTCTCATAAGAACACCCATATGATTGCCATCTTTGGGATTAGGCACTTAAATCAAGGAGAGTTTAGTAGTGAGATCCTGAACCCTATGTTACATCCAACTCAAGGACATTAAAGAGGACACCATTTCAGATTTCTGCAGGCGTAGCAAACTAGCAAAATTCAAATGACCAAAGCGTGCATGCCAAAGCTTTGCATTTGACATAGCCTGAGAATCATGTAATGCACATGTTGAATCATTCACAGATT
The DNA here is from genome assembly GCA_020310875.1 of Ceratopteris richardii. Lineage (NCBI taxonomy): Eukaryota > Viridiplantae > Streptophyta > Polypodiopsida > Polypodiales > Pteridaceae > Ceratopteris > Ceratopteris richardii. The sequence continues at coordinate 37,596,695 of CM035441.1, read as the reverse complement.
TTTCATAGTCTATGAGCTTATAGAGCCCACGACATAAAATGCCAAAAGCAATAATCACATTGCCATTTGATAGATCATGAACTGTACATCTATCATCAACAAATTTCACAACCAAGCCAATTTTGGCTAATGCAAAAACTGATAACGATTTTTCTTGATCCCTAGCACAAATAGAGCATCTGAAAATGTAAAAGAACTGCCATCAGTAGTAGTCAGAATGATCTTACTAACTCCCATGACAGGATAAGAGGAGTTGTTGGTGCATGTGGTAGTATTCCCTGTAGGGGGAAGACTCAAGTGAAGTGAAGAAACTGCGCTGCGAGGTAATATGTTTGGTTTCCCCACTATCAAAGTACCAAACATCTGAGTCTACTGCAGACATACACTGCTCATGAGAAGATGGGTCAAAACTACAAACAGTAGTAAATGCCCATTCTTCATTCTGCACAAGATTAGCAAACTCTGTTTTCAATGTAGAGGCCTCTACAACAACCATTCCGGCCTCTTTTTTCTTTGCCTCTTTAGAAGCCAATTTTGGACAACTCTTAATGACATGATCATTTCCCTTAGAGTATTTGCAAAACAATTTCTGCTTTTCTGATTTCTTCTCATCTATGTCTTCCTTCTTCGAATGTGCAAAATTTTTAGATTTCTATTTACTAGTAGATGAGCTCCATTTACCTTTGCCCTTCTGACTAGCTAGGAAATCTTGGTCTGCAACATGCATAATAGACTTGTTCTACCTAGATTGATCTTCCTGCAACAAAACAAAAAGTAACTCTTCAAATGTTAAGGCATTTGGATTGCCTTTTATCATCAAACAAAGAGTAGAAGCAAAACTCTAGTAAGAATCGGGAAGACCATTCAAAACAGTCTCCACAAGTGAATTGTTAGGAAAAATTTCATCATCAGAAATTAGCTATTCCTTCAAATATTTGATCTTTGTTAGAAAATTTTCCACAGAATCACCTTCATTCATATGCTCACTCTCCAACTGTTTTTGGAGGTAAGCAACACGAGCCTCGTTCCTAGCTTAGTACAATGTGTTGATATATTTAGGTCGTGATATGTGTGAACACACTAGGACCGCCGGGGCACTTTTTTCCCTCTTTAGAAGGTTCCCCCTCCCCCCCCTCCCCTTTGTATATACGCCTATTGCCCTAATGGGCTACTTATCTTTGTACATTCTCTAGTAATACATTCAGTATTGTGTGTTGTGCTCCAAGCTTCTTCTCCTTCCTTGTGTTGTTCGCGTGCTTCCGCAGACATCTATCTCCAACAATTGGTATCAGAGCAGGTCGTCGCCTCATCAAGGACGCCGTCGACACTCCTCCAGTTGCAGTTTCAGAATTGCACGAATTTTGGTGAGCATACTCAGCGTGTTTTCGAGATCAAAACGGCTTCGCTATGTGGTGCCGAAATCACGATCTAAGCTCGTTTCGGCCTCCGAACGCACTATTGCAGCGCTTGTGCAAACTATTTTGTCTTTTTGTACCAAAGGTATATACCAGTTTCTGTTCTCCAGTATAAGCGTCTCGAAGTCTGCTACTGGTCTAGCGGAATTTGTCTGGGCAGTTCTATTCACCTTTTTGAGATACAGTCAATTTTGGTATTTTACTCAACAGCCATGGCTGAAAGCAGTGATGTATTCCGTATGTTGGCTGTTGAGGATAAGTTGGATGGTACCAACTACCCGTTATAGGCTTATATGAGGCGACATGTATTGGTTGCAAAAGGACTGTGGAACATTATGAAGGGTGTTGAAAAACATCCTTTCACACCTCCAACTGGTACAACTGCAGGTACAGAAGCTGAGGCAGAAGGTGTTGAAGATGATGATATTCTGCATATTCCTATTCGTGTTGCGGTTTCTGCTGCACCTACTGCATAGCAGATTCGTTGGGATGGAAGAGATGCCCATGCACATGCATTGATAGCTTTGTCTGTCAAACGTGCCATTATTCCTCACATTCGCTCTTGCAGGACAACTAAGGATGCTTGGGATACACTTACCACATTGTACCAAGCTAGGAATGAGGCTCGTGTTGCTTACCTCCGAAAACAGTTGGAGAGTGAGAATATGAATGAAGGTGATTCTATGAAAAGTCTTCTAACAAAGATCAAAGACTTAAAGGAATAGTTGATTTCTGCTGATGAGGTTATACTAGATAGCTCACTGTGCAGACCGTTCTGAATGGTCTTCCTGATTCATATCAGAGTTTTGGTTCTACTCTTCGGTTAATGATGAAAGGAAATCCAAATGCCTTGTCATTTGAGGAGTTAGTCTCTGTTGTGTTGCAGGAAGATCTCTCCAGGCAGAACAGGTCCATTATGCGTGTTGCAGATCAAGCTTTCCTCGCTAGTCAGAAGGGCAAAGGAAAATGGAGCTCTTCAACTAGTAAGCAGAAATCTCCAAATGTTGCACATTCAAAGAAGAAAGATAAAGATGAGAAGAAATCAGAAAAGCAGAAATTGTTTTGCAAGTACTGTAAAGGGAATGATCATATCATAAAGAACTGTTCAAAACTGGCTGCTAAAGAGGCAAAGAAGAAAGAGGCCGGAATGGTTGTTGGCAGTTGCAAAGGCCTCTACACCAAAAACAGAGTTTGCTAATCTTGTGCAGGAAGAAGAATGGACGTTTACTACTGTTTGCAGTTTTGACCCATCTTCTCATGAGCAGTGCATGTCTGCAGTAGACTCAGATATTTGGTACTTTGAACGTTGGGCGACCAAACATTTTACCTCGGAGCGCAGTTTCTTCTCTTCACTCGAGTCTTCCCCTACAAGGATACTATTACATGCGCCAACAACTCCTCTTATCCTGTTATGGGAGTTGGTAAGATCATTTTGACTACTGCTGATGGTAGTTCTTTCACTTTGTCAGATGCTTTGTTTGTGACAGGGATCAAGAAAAATCTGTTATCAGTTTTTGCACTAGCCAAGATTAGCTTAGTTGTGAAATTTGTTGATGACAGATGTACAGTTCATGATCTGTCAAATGGCGATGTGATTATTGCTTCTGGCATTTTATGTCGTGGGCTGTAAAGCTCATAGACTATGAAAGATCTGTAAATGATTTAGCATGTGCAGTACATGATTCTCAAGCTATATCAGATGCAAAGCTTTGACATGCACGCTTTGGTCATCTGAATTTTGCTAGTTTGCTACCCCTGCAGAAATCTGAAATGGTGTCCTTTTTGCCCAAACTTGAGGCACCCGGAAACCATGTTTGTGAAGGCTGTATTTTGGGCAAAATGCAGCGTTCCTCCTTTCCAAAAGATGGTTCAGTTCGGGCTACTCAAAAATTGCGGTTTGTACATAGTGATGTCTATGGTCCTATGGAGACACCTTCTTTTGGAAATTATCTTTACTTCGTGACTTTCATCGATGATTTTTCGAGGCATGCATGGGTATATCCATTGAAGGCAAAGTCCGAAGTGTTCATGTGCTTCAAACAGTTTTTGGTTTTGGCTGAAAATCTCTTAGCATGTAAAATGGGCACCCTCCGTTCTGATCGAGGGGGGGAAATATATGTCTTCTGATTTTAATGCATTTCTGGCTGGACGTGGGATAAAACACCAGTGTACAATGCCGTATACACCTCAATAGAATGGAGTTTCTGAACAAAAGAACAGGCCACTCATGGAGATTGCGAGGTGTATGGTCAAGAGTCAAGCTTTACCACATAGTTTCTGGCTTGAGGCTGTCATGTGTGCAGCATATGTACTTAATAGGTGTCCCACTAAAGCACTGCAGTCTATCACTCCATATGAGGCTAGGCATGATCGCAAGCCATCTGTTGCTCATCTGCATGTTTTTGGTTGTTTGGCATATGCATTAGTGTCTGAACAACATCGCAGAAAATTGGATGATAAAGCAGTAAAATGTATTTTTGTTGGGTACAGTTCAGAAAGTAAAGGCTATCGTCTGTATCATCCACAGACTAAACGCATTTTGGTTAGCCGTGATGTTGTTTTTGTGGAAGATGCTATTCAACCATTGCTTTCATGTACGAAGGAGACATTTGTTAGCTCCAAAGACATGTATGATACTTTGCTTCCTCTTTTTACAGGTGGACAGTCTAGTGCTCATCCTAATGAGGCAACTTCTGAGCCTTTGCAGGTTTCATGTGATGATGCAGATCATTCCATTTCTGATGCAAATTTACATGATGCACTTATTGATGAGAGAGCTGATATTGAGCAGGCAAAAACTATGCCAAAATGGCTGGTGCAAACCTTGCGTGACAACAAATTAGATGCACCTCTGTCATATTGTACTCTGTCATATTGTACTCGATCAGGCTCTCATAGTGCCTCTTTTGCATCAGAATGCTATGCTATGGCTGCATCTAGTCTCTGTGATGAGACTGAGCCTGTTTCGTTTGATGAAGCACAAAATTCAGAAAATTGGATGCTGCTATGCAATCTGAATATGATGCAATAATGAAGAATGGTACTTGGTCTTTATGTGACTTGCCTCCTGGCAAGAAGGCCATTGGCACTAAGTGGGTATACAAGCTGAAGCGTAAACATGATGGTACAGTTGACACGTATACGGCTAGGCTTGTTGCAAAGGGTTATGCATAGAAAAGAGGCATTGATTTTTATGAGACCTTTGCACCTACATGCCGTATGACTATTGTTCGGAGAAGTGTATGTTTTTCAGCCCCGTGGCTTTGTGCAGAAAGGGCATGAAAACCAGGTGTGCAAGTTAAAGAAGGCATTATATGGTTTAAAGCAAGCACCACGTGCTTGGTATGAGAAGATACATGCATATCTGATCGCACATGGTTTTGAGAACAGTCCAACTTAAAGCACCTTATATGTTAAGCGTGCTAATGATGTGCTTCTGATCATTGTTGTCTATGTCGACGACATGCTACTCACTAGTCCTATTGAGAAGCATATTGCTGATTTTAAGGCTGATTTGCATGCCTCATTTGAGATGTCTAATTTGGGGCGTTTGCAAGGTTGCCCAGGTTCGCGTACCGGATGATTAGGTACTCTTTTCCCATTCGGTTCGGTTCGAACCCATTCGGTTCGGTTCGAACCCATTCGGTTCGGTTCGAACCCATTCGGTTCGTTCGGTTCGTGCTGCCCAATTAATGAGAAGTGAAGAGGTTTGTTTTTTTGATGTTTGTGCCCTTATACCAAGCGTTTCGAGCGTGAACTGCCGAAAGTACTCCTTCCCGAGCGTGTGCGTGAGCATCTTCAGCCTTGAAGCCTTCTGTCCACTTAGTATCCAGCCATCTCCTTGCCTACTTCCAAGTCCTCACGCTACCCAGTTCCCACTATCCGAGTTCGAAGCTGTGCCCTGAGCCCGTAGAGTCAACCCGAGTTCGAAGTCGGAAGGCTGAAGCTCTTGTTGGATGCTCTATTGTCATGAGACTCGAGAGTTGTCATTTGAGCTTTTGTCTTTTTGAGCTTTTTGCATAGAGTTGTCTTTTTTGAGCTTTTGAACATAAAAAATCCAACCCACATTGCACAATCGGTATCATTTGAAGCTTGAGTCATTTTGATCCTTTGAATATCTATCTTCAAGTCTCTTAGCCATCATGCCTCGTGCCATGTCCAATGTTTGGGATGCACACACCGTTACCCATGCTTTGGCTAGTGGTTCAAGTGCATCCGGGTCCGGTACACAGAGATGGACATGCAAGTATTGTGGTAAGAGTTTTTCCACTACTACGACGCGCCTTATAAGTCATGTATCTGGTGTAGGAGGAGGAGGCATCTCTGCATGTGAGAAGGTGCCTCTCGAAATAGCAGAGGCTATAAAAAATGAGCATCGTCTTGCTCAACAAGGAAAGGAAGCACGTCGTCGTGAGATGGCAGCCACGTATGTTGAGCTCATGGATGATGTGGATCCTTCTCATAGTCAAGCATCACAGAGGGCTCGTACAGTCTCTCAACGAGATGAAGAGGATGTGTCCACATCCCCTTCTTGTCATCCTCCTCCAACGCAGAGACCTAAGCAAGGGAGCTTACATTCTTCTATGTTGTCCTCTGCACTACAAAAGCAACGACCAAAAGTTGCTGAAATAGAGATTGAACGATGCATTCTTCAATGCAACTTGTCATTCAATGTAGTGAGGACAGATGCTTGGAGAAGAATGGTGAAAGCAATAGCCCAAGTAGGTCCTTGTGATGATTGGCATGGGGTGGAATATAATATACTTCGTGGACCCATGTTAGATGAAGAGAAGGACCGTATAGAAGTACAACTAGAGCCAATTAGATTGGGGTGGAAGACCTATGGTTGCTCTATCATATCCGATGGATGGAGTGATACTAGGAGATGCCACATCATCAATATATTGGTATCTAGTTGTCTTGGCACATATTTCCTACGAGCCATTGATGCTAGTCGTGCAGGGGTCCGCATTACTGGGGACTTTATTTTTGAGCACATAAAGACCGCTATCCTTGAGATTGGGGTTGAGAATGTGGTACAAGTTATCACAGACAATGCCTCCAATTGCAAAAGAATGGGGGAAATGGTTGAGAAAGAGTTTCCTAGTATTGTCTGGACCCCATGTGCTGCACACTGCCTTGATCTTCTTTTTGAAGACATAGGCAAATTGTCTTTGCTTGCACCATTAGTGAGTGATGCGAAGAGGATTGTGACTTTTATACGCAAAAACCATCAGGCACTTGCTATTTTCCGTTGCCATAGTTCAGTGGATATGATTCGTCCTGCCGACACCCGCTTTGCATATATATACATGGTTTTTCAGAGACTCCACGCAGTCAGTGATGCTTTGCGCATATCCGCGATTGATCGTCGATGGATTTCCATGCATACAGCAAACACTGAGCTTGCACGTTATGTGCAACGCAAAGTGTTGGATGATGTCTTTTGGGCTGATATTGCAGCCATAGTACCCGTGTTGAGATACATATACATTGTGCTACGTATTGTGGACAAAGAAGGATCTACTCTCGGTCTTGTATACCACATGTACACGAAGATGCGAGAGGCTATCTCTTCATCGACGACATTGTCACTTGACAGGTATTTTTTTATGTGTTCACTGTTCAGTGTTCACTGTTTACACTTTAGAGTTTCATTGAAGTTTGCACTTCCCTTTGTACATTAAGTGATAAGTTTGAATGTTTAAATTTTGTAGGAAGCAGGATATCATTGACCTCGTGGATGCACGATGGAGAACACTATGTCGTCCTATCCATTGATTTTCAGCCCTCTTGTATCCCTTTTTCAAGGGACCTACATTATGGGCTCATACGAGTCTTCGATTGATGAAGGATCAGTACATGGAGCACATCTTGACACCAGATGAGCAACTCACATTCGATAGTGAGTTTACAGGCTACATGAGCAATGTTGGTATTGCTTATGGGAGGACTACCTCGCTTCGTAAGGAGGTGACCATGCGACCTCTTGAGTGGTGGCAGCATTATGGTTATGGTCATCCTACCATTGCACCTATTGCATTGCGAGTTCTCTCACAGGTAAAAGATTGATCATTGAAACAGTATTCAATTTCTCTTTTTTTTTTGATAATTTTGATGAATTTTTGAGGCAATATTAATTATTGTTCATATTACGTAGGACGCTTCTTCGAGTGCATGTGAGCGTAATTGGAGCTCATATTCCCTTGTGCACACCAAACTACGAAATCGTTTGAGTGTCGCACAATTAGAGCGCGTTGTCTTTTGCAAGGCAAACCTACGCCTTGTACAAGACTTGAAGAAGTTGGATGGTCCAAAGCAGGTAAATTAATTCATACTTTTAAGTTTTAACATCCAATTCTTGTCACTAAAAAGTTTATAGTTTGAATCTTGATTCTTGATTCTTCTCTAAGCTCTTAATTTCATGTTTCCATTGCAAGTGTCACCTACTATATTTGATGAGAGTATGGGCACTCAGGAGGATATAGAAGCTCGCATTAGAGATGAGCAAGAGGACATATACCGTATGCTACATCGAGAGCTTGAGAGCATTGACATGAGAGTGACTAGGGCTCGCTCACGTGTTCTATCAGAGCAGACACAGTCACGTATTGATGTGCCATCTACGAGCTCTATGATTGGCCATCGACGGAAGTTACGCCCACGACGCAGAGGAGCTTCACTTGTGGCAGATGATGACATCGGAGAGGCAAATGTTAGCGCATTGGATATGGTTCCTATTAGGGAGCCTGAGTATGATGATGAAGGGAATCTTATTAGTACTGGAGACATTCCTTCATCATCCTCATCGTCAGAGGATTTAGATGAGTAGTAGCTGCTAGCATGTAGCCATTCATATGTATGATGATTGACCATATGACATTGATGTATCATGATTCATGTCACATACTCGGGAGTCGGATGATATGTTTCTTATTTGTTATGTATTTTGGATTCATGGATGAAAGATCTTTCAGGCTTAGTTCTTTCCACTTGGAAGTTGGTACTACATTATGCTAAACTCAAGTTCTGACTTGTTTTTCAAAATTATGTATTCCATTTCTCTTGACTCTTGAGATGTAATAGAGAATCGAGATGTTGGCACATGTAGCTTTGTTCATTTTGTAGCATCATCTTTAAAGTTTTCTTTGTTCTACATTGTTTGGTTTCAAATTAATTATTACCTTGATGCTCATTGCTCCCAAGTGCCATGTAAATTGTGATATCATTCATGACTCGTGATTCGTTACTGGTGAGGTGACTCGTGAATATGTACATTCAACATTATATATAATATGTATGTACATTGTATGTATTATGTCTCTCTCTCTCTCTCTCTCTCTCTCTCTCTCTCTCTCTCTCTCTCTCTCTCTCTCTCTCTCTCTCTCTCTCTCTCTCTCTCTCTCTCTCTCTCTCTCTCTCTCTCTCTCTCTCTCTCTCTCTCTCTCTCTCTCTCTCTCTCTCTCTCTCTCTCTCTCTCTCTCTCTCTCTCTCTCTATATATATATATATATATATATATATATCTATATATATATATATATATATATCTATATATATATATATATATATATATATATATATATATATATATATATCTATATATATATATATATATATATATATATATATATATATATATATATATAGACCCTAACCTACCTTACGAACCTAACCACCTTGGGCATTTGCATCATTATTTGGGCATTCAGTTTATGCAAGTTGATGGTGGAATGGCTTTGTGTCAAACGAAATATATTGACACATTATTGCAGCGTTTTGGCCTTGAAGACTGTAAGCCTATTGCCACTCCTATGGAGAGAGGTGTAGGATTGAGTCTTCATGATGCTGGAGATGCATTTGATGTTGTTCTCTATCAGCACACTGTTGAATGCTTGATTTACTTATGCATTACTCGGCCAGATATTCAGTTTGCTGTCTCAGAGATGAGCAGGTTTATGCATTGCCCAGAGTCAAGCATTGGCAGGAGGTTAAGCGCATCTTTCGCTACTTGAGTGGTACTCGGCTACTTGGGTTGTTTTCTCCCAAGGGGGGATCACTACCGCCAGATTTGCATGCTTTTTCTGACTCTGATTGGGCTGGTTGCACTCGTGTGTCCACTAGTGGCTTTTCCTTCATGCGTGGTAGCTCATGTATATCTTGGTTGAGCAAGAAGCAGCCTACCAGTTCTAGGCTGAGTATAGGGAAGCTTTCACAGCGACTGTTGAGTGTGTGTGGCTCAAATGCCTTATGGCTGATTTGGGTGTTGGTCAGTCTTCTGCCACCACCATCTTCACTGACAGTCAGAGCGCATTGGCAGTTGCAAGGAATCCTTTGTTCCATGCTCGCACTAAGCACATTGAGGTGCATTATCACTATGTCAGGGAGAGGTTCTCTGCTGGGGAGATCAGCTTGGCATATGTGTCCACGAAGGAGAACATTGCAGACCTTTTCACCAAGGCTCTGCCAAAGGAGAAGTTTGAAGCTTTCCGCAAAGCTTTGGGCTTACTTCCTTTGTGGAGTGATTTCCACATAGTTGGGCACTTCCTTATACATGAGTGCAAGCTCCTTGTTCACCGCATCACTCCCAGGAGGGATTTGTTGATATATTTAGGTAGTGATGTGTGGTGAACACACTAGGACCACCGGGGCACTTTATTCCCTCTTTAGGAGGTTTTTTTCCCCCAACTTGTATATATGCCTACTACCCTAATGGGCTACTTATCTTTGTACATTCTCTAGTAATACATTTAGTATTGTGTGTTGTGCTCCAAACTTCTTCTCCTTCCTTGTGTTGTTCACGTGCTTCTGCAGACGTCTATCTCCAACACAATGTGGTATGTGTATCCCAAGCATCCTTAGCTATTCCAAAAGAGCGAATTTGAGGAATAATGGCATGTTTGATAGACAAGGCTATCAATGCATGTGCCTAAGCATCTCTACCATCCCAACAAATTTGCTCTACAGTAGGCGTAGCAAAAACTGCAGCACGAACACAAACATGAAGAATATGGTCATCTTCAACATCGTCTGCATCAGCTTTAGTACCTGTATTTGTAGGTGTAATAGGACGTTTTTCAACACCCTACACAATATTCCACAGTCCTTTTGCGACCAATGCATGACGCATCATATAAGCCCACAATGGGTAATCATACCATCCAACTTATCCTCCACAGCCAACATACGAAATACATCACTGCTTTCAGCCATGGCCACTAACTAAACTACCCTGATGCAAAAAAATGATTGTATGTAAAAAAAGTTGAGCAAAACTACCTGAGGAGTTCTACTAAACCTGTAGCAGACTCCGAGATGCAAACTCCGAGATGCTTATACTAGCAAACCGAAACTTATATATATCTTTGGCACAAAAAGACAAAATAGCCTACACAAGCATTGTGATAGTGCATTTGGAGGCCAAAACAAGCTTAGATTGTGATTTCGGCACCACACAACAAGGTTGTTCTGACCTCCTAATCACCCTGAGTATGCTCACCAAATTTCGTGCGATTCTCAAATTGCAACTGGAGGGGTGTCGACAATGCCCTAGATGAAGCAGCGACCTACTCTGATACCAATTGTTGGAGTTAAACATCTGTGGAAGCACGCGCACAACACAAGGAAGAAGAAGAAGAAGCTTGGAGCACAACACACAATACTGAATGTATTACCATTAGAATGTACAAAGATATGTTACCCGTTAAGGCAATAGGCATAGATATAAGTCAGGGGGAGAAACCTCCTAAAGAGGGAAAAAAGTGCCCCGACGGCCCTAGTGTGTTCACACACATCACCACCTAAATATATCAACTTCCTACACCATCGTGATAAAATATCATGCCATCGCGATTGGCTCATGCCATCGTGACGATTCATTACACCATCATGACAATGTGTGACCATCACTATCCTCTAATACCATCACCATGGGCTTAGACCATCGTGACAACATTGTGCCATCACGACTGCTCAATGCCATCATGATGACCATCCCTTCATACCATTGTAACTTGCCCATGCCATCGTGATTGTGACACACCATCGTGATGGTTTTAGACCATCCTGCCCCTAAGACCATCGGGATGCCATTAAACCATCGTGACATGCTCATGTTGTTGCGACGATGCCATGCCATCGCAATCCTCTATCATCATCGCGATTGGGTCTGACCATCGTGATCCTACTAGACCATTGAGACAGTGCAATTGAAATGGAAAAAATTAGGGTTTTTAAAATTTGATGCAATCTTTTTCCCTAATTTTTGAATTGTTTGTATTTTTTGTATAGGGATAGCAAATGTCACACTTCTTGGGAGTTTTTGATAATCGACAATAGAAGAGAAGCAGCTCAGTTTGGCGATGACACCTGAACTTGGGCTATTCAAGGACCTTAGAAGTGAAAGCAAAGCAATAAGTGATCTAGCCACCCTATTTAATTCAATTGCATGCAAGGAGAAACCCTATAAGGGATAGGGACGAGAGGGATTTAAGTTCTAAAGGATGTTCTTAAAGGAAGGAGTCTTAAGTGTTGATATTGTAAGTGCACCCAGATGACAACCCCAAGCAAAAAAAGAATCTAACTTCAACGTTGTGACCATTCAAATACACATGGAAAAAAACGATACCTGACGATTGATTACTTAGAAGGCAAGAACTTAAAGGAAAATCAAACGAACCAAGTAATTGACTCAAAAGGACTTAGTGAGACTCATATTCTTAACGAGTGCCTGAAGGAGCTGCAATTAATGAACCTCAGATCATGAAGGCACCAAGAAAAGGCCAATCCACATAGTATTAGGTCATCTAAGACCAACGTTAAAACCATGAAAAGATCTTGGGCCCAACAACTGAGTGATTACCCATACGAACTAAGCTCGAAAACAGTGAGTTTGAGATGTCCTACAACATGGAGAGACCAAAAGATGATTCGGGGGTAGAATACTTGGAAAGACCTAAAGGACTATACAAAACTCAACTAGAGTACATTCGAACCAACCTGTGGGTGATTTGTAGATAGTTTAACTTGAACACCAAGGAGCTTGCAAAGACTGTTCCAAAAGCTGGATATGAAGTGTGGAACTCGATCACTGACAATATCCATGAAGCCTAAAGATGTATCTAAGAAAAAGTCTAGCAATGGCTGCACCTGTGATTGCCTTTGTAGTTGGAATGAAGTGCGTCATCTTTGTAAATCTATCCACAATAACAAGAATGGCATCATACTTATCTGACTTTGGTAGATCTGTGATGAAATTCATAGACAGTGAAGCCCATGGCCTTTCTGGAATAGGTAAAGATTGCAAAAGGCCATGAGGTTTATGTCTCGGTACCTTAGATCTATTGCAAGTGTCACAGGTTCGAACATATTCTTTGACTTCCTTCCACATTTGAGGCCACCAAAAATCCCTTGGCTTTCCTTGAGGGACATACAATAGGTTCTTATAGAATAGTAACCCGTCCTTTTCCTGAAATTCATTTACTTCTTGGGCTTTTTCCTTCTTGAGTTTTTTGCTTAACATTACAAAAAATTCATCTTGTGGTAGATTCTCACGGATCAAATGATTCAAGGCTGAATCTTCATGATGGGTTGAAGAGATAGTTGCTAACTAACTGGAGATGCTCCGGCTTGAGTAATACACTCTCTTGTTGATCAAAGGCCTCTTCACCCTTCTTTGGTGCAAGGTAAGATCTTCTAGACAGGGCATCTGACTGACATTGTTGACGTCCTGGACGGTCTGTGATGACAAAGTCGAATCTGGATAGAAAGTTACTCCATTGAGATTGTCTTTTATTGAGAATGTGGGTGGTCATAAAATACTCTAGATTCTTGTGATCTGTATACACAGTGACTTTATGAGTTGCTCCTTCTAGATGATGACACCAGGTATCAAATGCTTCCACTATGGCAAGAAGTTCTTTATCATGAATTTCATAATTAATTTCTAGAGGGGAGAATTTCCTTGAATGATATGCAACTGGATGTAGGTGTCCATCATCTCCATATTGGGAAAGAATGGCCCTTAGGGCAAAGTCTGATGCATTTGTCTCTAGAAAGAAGGGCTTACTAGAATCAAAATGAACTAGAATTGGAGAAGTGGTGAATGCTAATTTCAAGGTTTGAAAGGCTTTTTCTGCTTCTTTGGTCCATGAGAATTTGGAGCTCCCTGTAAGCTTGGTAAGAGGGGTCACAATCTTGGAGTAATATCTGATGAATATCTTGTAGAAATTGGCAAACCCAAGAAAACATTGTACATCTCGAACACACCAAGGTGGTTGCCAATCAAGGATTGTCTCAAACTTCTTAGGGTCCATAAAATTTCCTTTATCTGATACAATGTACACTAAAAATTCCACTTCTATCTTATGGAAAGAGCACTTCTCCAATTTTGCATATAATCCTTTTTCTCTTAGTTTCTCTAGGACTTGTTTTACATGACATTCATGATCCTCTAGATTCTTGGAGAATATCAAGATATCGTCAAGGTATATTACAACAAAATCATCTAAATATTCTCGAAAGATATCATTCATCATATGTTGGAAGAGAGCTTGAGCATTTGTGAGGCCGAATGGCATAACTACATATTCAAAATGGCCATACCTTGTTCGAAATGTTGTCTTCTATTCGTCTTCTTCTCTGATCCTGACAAGGTTGTAAGCTCCTCGAAGGTCAATCTTCGTGAAGAATTTTGCTTTTCCAACGTGTTCCAAGAGCTCTGATATGAGTGGTAGAGGGTATCTGTTCTTTATAGTGACTTTATTCAATCCACGATAGTCTACACACATCTGCAAAGTCCCATCCTTCTTCTTTACAAATAAAATAGGAGCTCCTGCTAGGGACTTTGAGTGCTTGATAAACCCCTTTGCTAGATTCTCATCAATGTTCTTGCGTAGTTCTGTAAGTTCCTCTGGGTATAGTCTGTAGATTGGTCCAAAGGGCGGTTGTGCTCCCTCTTGAAGTTCTATGGCACAATCATAAGGTCTATGCTCTGGAAGGATATCTGCATTCTTCTTTTCAAAAACATCTTCAAAGCCTTTGTACTGATTGGGTAGCTGCACTGGATCATCTTTCTTGGATTCTTGAGCTGGTATGGCATAGATCATATATGTGGGTTCCTTCCTTACTGCATGTATGAAGGCTTTGGTTCCGACATATGTTGGGTTCTTCTGGATATCTCGACGCGTGATTTTATTCTTTTCCCAATTAATGTCTGGATTATGCTTCTTTAACCAAGGCATTCCAATGATAACTAGATGTACTGGGCTCGATATTACATTGAAACATATGCGGATTCATGGTCACCAAGGTGTACTCTTAATGGTGTGGTTTCCATGGTTATATTCCCAGATGCTAGAGGTCATCCGTCTTCTACCTCAACTACTACTGGTTTGTTCTTCCGAAGTACAGGAATTCCATGTTTCTTAACCAATCCTTCATCGATGAAACATGAGGAGGCTCCTGAATCTACTAGGGCTGTAAGGGAAAGGGTCTTCTTGGGCATGATTAACTTGACAGGTGCAAGACATGTTTCTATGGGTGTAGCTTGAATTATGAGACCCTTTCTTATATCATGGTCCGGCTGCATGGTCTCTTTTACAACTGGACTTCCTTGTTTCCCTCCTCTACAAGGGTCTCTAGAGTTTGTTCTCTTGTTTGGATAATTAATTGCATTATGTCCAGGGTTTCCACAATAGAGACATAACCTATTAACTCTCCTTCTCTGTTTCTCTTCTAGTGTTAGAGGCTGAAACCTAGTTACATCTATTTGGATAGGTTCAGGCATAGACTCATCTTTAGGAGTGGGTTGGAAGGGTTTCCATTGGCGAGGTCTTCTATCTACTTGTTTTTCTTGTTTCCTTTCAAAAAGTCGGTTATCACATTGAATAGCTCGCATGATATATTCACTTAATGTTTTAACCTCTAGCATCGTGAGCAAAAGGTCCTTCACATCATCTCTTAAACCCCATCTAAATTGGCTTATGAAATAATCTTCATGCCAAGTGAGATCACATATCAACAACCTAAATTCAGATGCATAGGTAGAGGCAGGGCGGTTACCTTGACGTAACTTCCGAAGTTTTGTTTCTACTACTTGACTTGTGTCTCCATCCCCAAATGTAGCGGTGAGTTCTCGAAGAAACCCCTCATAGTCCTGGAGTACTCCCATGTTCTTCTCCAAGATTGGGGCAAACCATGATAATGCTTGGTCACAGAGCAGAGTTCCGATAAACCCGACCTCGGATGCCTCGTCAGGGTATCTATCAGGTTGCATACGCATGTACAACTTAACTTGCTCAAGAACTCCACGAAACTTTGTGCGATCTCCATCGAACTTTGTGTGACCCCAAGACTGGTATTGGCAAGACTGAGAGTGAATGTGGCCAACCCCTCCTTATATAGGTTTTCCAAGGGCGGTTACGAATCGATGATGTCATCAATGATGTCATCAATTCGAAGCATGGTCTCTGGATGTCAGAATCGAGCAAGAAGGCAATCGATCTTAGGGTTTTGGCACGTTCCGGACGCAATGGAAGCATTAGTTTCTCCTAATTCAGAACCAATCATGAGATATAGGATTCACATGGAATCTGAGATTCAGGATGGTTTCCTTTGTCCATGACAGAATTGAACATGCCTGACTTCATTGACATGGGTAGCATGTTTGTGGCTTCTCATAGGCATGAGTCTATGGAAGCTTTTGTTAATATATTAGAAGCCTTGGAAGCCATTCCTAATGTTCGACCTAGTGCTAGTTCATTTGAAAGTCGTATATGTTCCCAACAAGAAGAGAGTGAAAGCTCTGCCTATCTTGAGTCATATGAACCTCCAAGCTAGAGACCTAGATAAGGAAGCCTCCATTCCTGTTATCTAAGTACAGGTTTATAGAAGCAACGCCAAAAAATTACGAAAATCAAAATCGAGCATTGCATACTTGAATGCGACTTTTCTTTCAACGTTGTTTGGACCCATGCTTGGAAGATGATGGTGAGGGCAATAGCCCAAATCGGACCTTTTAATGATGATTGGCATGGGATTGCATATAATCACCTATGCACATCCTTGCTTATTGGAGAGAAAGAGAGGATTGACCTACAATTAGGATCCATTAACAGCGAGTAGCAAACCTATGGTTGCTCCATTTTATGGTTTCCTCCTACTTAGGCACTTATTTTCTGAAGGCAGTGGATTGTAGTGATGAAGTTACACGTATCACATAGGAATACATTTATGAGCAGAAAAATCAATTGTGGAAGTAGGAGTATCCAATGTGGTACAAGTAGTGACAGAGTCCAAACAATGAAGCCTTGAAACGTTGTCTGAACCCCTTGCAACGCACACTGTTTTAATCTTTTGTTTGAGGAGATATCCAAACTACCATGATTGGCTCCTCTGCTTTCAGATGCTAGATGCATTATCTCGTTTGTGAGAAAGAATCACAATGCTTTGGGCATCTTCCGCAATTATAATGACAAGGAGTTATTTTGCACAACATACACTCAATATATATATATATATATATATATATATATATATATATATATATATATATATATATATATATATATATATATATATATATCATGTCTTCTCCCACCTACACATGTGCATCGATTCCTTAGGAATCCCGTGATGGATAGAAAAAGGATGAGTATGGCAAGAGGAAACACAAAGGTTGCACGTCATGTGCAAAGAAAAGTTTTGGACATGGATTTATGGGAAGAGATAGGCAACATCTTCCCTATCTTGAGATTTATTCATATCGTGTTACGCTATGTTGACATGGAAGGTTAAACCCTCGGACTTGTGTACAACATGTACACAAGAATGAAGAATGCCAGAGGGAATTCAAGCATCTACGAAATTATCACCATCCAAGTATGCTATGTGGTTAATTTATTTATTCCTCATTTGAATTTTGAAATTTAAAGTTCATGTTTCGATCTTATTTTGAAACAATCTAGACTCAAGAAGATACTTCTCAGTTGAGTCCCGATGGGAGTTTATGTCACGACCCATTCATGGTTTTGCGGCATTACTCCATCCACACTCCAAAAGCACGAGATTATGGAGACAAGGATCACTCCTGCATATGAAAAAAAAAAAAAAAAAAAAAATTATATATATATATATATATATATATATATATATATATATATATATATATATATATATATATATATATATATAGAGAGAGAGAGAGAGAGAGAGAGAGAGAACGTGCCATGACTAAGAATGAACAAATTGCTTTTTATAGTGAATTCTAAACATATATGGGAAGCATCAATATAGCATTTGCAAGCTCCACTTCTTTGCGGCATGATATTATATCTCAACTGCTTGAGTAGTGGAACCATTATAGTTATGAACACCCGTAATCTCTCCATATTTTTGTATTTCTTGTTATGATTTAATCGACATTATAAAAATCGATATTAATTTTAAGATTGTTTAACGAGCCCATGTGAACATAATTGGAGTTCATGTTCATTGTTGCACACCAAATTACGCAAGTGTCTGAGTGTGGTGCAACTACAATGTGTGGTATATTGCAAAGCCAATCCTCGACTTTTGCGATCATTAGAGACTCTTAAGGGTCCAAGACAGGTATTATGTACATTGCATAAATAAATATTTTTTTGGATCTTATGACTTACAAGTTATAAATGTTGAGACTTGAAGCTTAAAAATGTCATTTTGATCAATTTTATAGTTATAACTTGAAGCTTACAAGCCATAACTTATAAGTGTTGAAACTTGAAGCTTAAAAATGTCACTTTGATCGATTTTATAGTTTTCTCTTATTACATATGAAAGGGTTTTACATCAAGCAAGGATATGGAAGGATCTACACAAAACAAGGAGGAGAAGATTTATCGCATACTCCATACAAAGCTTGAAGTGATCGATCGGAGGGTTAACTAGAGCATGTTCACGTGCTTTAAAGCAAAGGCAAGCAGTAGTGAAGCTCCAATAAGAGGTAGGAGGCACAAAATGTGTCCTCGACAAAGAGGTGCTCTTGCACCATCGACGATCATGAAGAGTCTGCTACAGAGGCATCCCCATCACGGAACCAGAGTTCGATGATGATAGGAATGTCATTACACCTAAAGATTTCTACTCTCTTCTCATATTCTTCTTCATCGAACCATTCTATCGGCATGGACGAAGAAGAGTGATCATGATTCATGATTCATATCATCTAGAGGATAGGCATACACTCAAAAGTGGCTGCAGACACAGACACTAGACTATTGAGTATTTTTTGTACTTTCATGTTTCTTTTTGTATCCATATTCCATCGTTTCAAGTTGGAATGTGGAAGGAACTACATTTTGTTTTGCAACATTAGGTATGACATTATCATATATCAGTATATGTGATGTGCCTTGTGCATTATGCTTGACTCAACTGAGTCTCTATTTAATAAATTTGTGTTTCTTCCTTTGTCTTCTCTCTCGTTGGAGGAGAGGAAGAGGGGACAATAGTGATAATGGTAATGATACATTTATACCTCCTTTCCTCTTCAAAATACTCGGCTTGCTTCATTAATGAACTCCTATTATTGTGATTGTAATTCTTAGAAAATGCCTGGTTTTGTTTTTCGCCCCAATTGTTTTATTTCTTTTCCCCTCAACTTGATTCCAAAAAATAAAAAACAGGGAGCAAACTTTACAAAAGAGTTCTGATTCATTGGAGAGATGTTGTTTCTGATATAGTTTTGGCATATTATTTCCTCTTAAACAGATGCAACAGAACTTTTCCTTCTCAAAAGGACTGTATGAGGTCACAAAGAATCATGTTTAGAATATAATCCCTGTTAAACAATTACTGATATAGTTTTGGCATTTTATTTCCTCTTGAGCAGATGCAGCAGAATTTTTCTTTCTAAAAGGGAGCATATGAAGTCATAAGAATCATGGCTAGAATATAATCCCTGATCAACAAGTTTTTCAAAATCTACATAATTGGTGAAAAACTAAGTAGCTACTAGATATTATAGAGTTGTTAATCCTCTCACTGCTTTGCTGAACACAAAATGAGTATCTCTCGGACCAAAGAGCACTGGTCCTATAGAAATGGTAACATCTGGTACCCTTTTAACAACAGGAATGAGGTTACCCTCTCTTGGCTTGTTCTTTACAAAGTCGTCTGGACAAGTCAAAGAGATATTGAAATCAAGAAAGGAAATGAGCCTGTATTTTCTATGGAGAAGCTGAAGATATCCTTCACCTTTTCGTGGACTGTTTTTATGCTCAAGCCTGCATGAATTCCATTAGTCTTTCTGGAAAAACCTGGATTTGCTTCTGATTGAAAAAGAATCTTGCTTGGTGAATCTGATTATCTTGAAGTTCTCTTCTGGCATAGTATAAGATCTAGATCCTTTATATCATTTGAAATGAAAGAGATTATGTCGGGAAACTTTAGTCGATGCTCAACCTAATTTTCTTATAGATGGAGGAAATTGTCTCAACAAACCAGAGTTGGTGAAGACCCCATGGGTAAAAGAGGGAAAACGTGTTATGCAGAACAACTCCCATACCAGACAAGATATATGGGAGATTATCAAAAAATTATGATCATTCATGGGTTTTGAGCATCTGACCAGCAGTGGTGTCTCCTCAAGTTGGAAATTTACAAAAGACCAGTTTCATCAAACCTGCCTTAAAGAAAATACCTCTAGCCATTCCTGCTCACCAACCTTCAAAAAATACACTTTAAGCTCTCCACTACTTCTTGTGATAACCCAGCCCTCTGTCTTTTAAGTAACCTTTTTACACATTTTGACTGGTTAAAAAGGAAAAGGCAACCTATTGAAGCAAAGGGTTAAACCTATAATGAAGAGATTATGCTTACATTCAAAAAGCATGCTCTTTTGTGCCAACCAGAATGGACGGAAGGAGAAAGCAGAAAGAAGGAAAAAGGGGAAAAGGGAAGGGGCAGGAAGGGGAGGAGCAAAGAAGAGAAAAGTGGGGAAGGGGGGAAAAGGGGGGAGACATGCTTTCATGAGGCTAAAGGCCGACATTCATCTCCAATCTCTTTACTTTATCCAATTCAAGCCATGCATATGTGTCCATACAAAGTACTCCTTTCATATTTTGGCGAGTATATTCTATAAATACAAATCAATCAATCAATCTTTCCATTCATCCACCCATCCATACATCTGTTTGTCCGTCCATCCATCCATCCATTCATTCATCCATCTATTATCCGTCCAACCAACCGTCCATCTATTCACACACCCATCGATCCATCCATCCACCCATGACCCATCTATTTATCCGAAGACCCATCCATCCATCCATCCATCCATCTAATTCTCTGTCCATCCGTTCATCCATCAATTCGCCCTTTTATTTATTAATCCATCCATCTAGCAGAACCCTCTCTCCCTTCTCCCTCTCTCATGATATGTACCTGCGTATGCACGTACAAACAAACATACATAAATACATCTGCTTTTTCTACAAAAAGGCATCCGTCGTCATGTTTTTAGCAGATCCAGAATTAAAAGAACAGCAGTAACCGCCAAAGCTTTCTGATAAATTGATGGCCATATGAAACACAACAGAAGATAGACAAACATGAAGAAACCAAAAAGGGCCACTCAAACGATCCCCCTTCTAAGCAGGAACACTTCTCATATGCAGCACAAGAAAGAATGTGGATGAACCATAAGTCGCATATTAGTATTGTTGTTTCTCATAGAACCGTATTGCAGCTTGTATGAGAGTGTGACTTGACACTCTCATACAAGCTTCTAGGTTTGTATGAGAGAGTGACTCGACACTGTCGAGGAAGGTTTCCAAACCTTTCATCATTAACAACGGGAAACTGGTTGAAAAACCCCCTGATGCGATCGCAGCCACCCCAACAATCAGTTTTCCGGGGCGAAGTCTGATCAAAGAGTTTCTTCACATCATTGCAACAGATTTAGTAGGGAGGCATCCTTGCCAGGTAACCTGTGCAGGACCCAAGATCGCGGTCACTATATCGTAGTCAATAGTATCGCCCAACCCCAACATCGAGGCCACGATAGAAAACAAGCGGAGTGTTATTCCTCTCAAGGCTTTCTTGGCAATGAGGTACAAAACCATAGCCTGCACACATATGCAACCTGTGTCCCACACCCAACTAACTACCCGAGCTTCATTGCTTACCTCCCCGACCCTACACACATACTTATGGTTGTCACTACACATATGTGCTTCGGTAATGCATAGAAATGTTCCAGAAAAGAAACCTGATTGCCCATATTGGATGAAAGTGGAAGGAGAAATGCAAACAAACCGTCCAATACAGAATTGTATGAGAAGGATATGCAAGCTCTCCATTCTTTACTTCTCTTTTGACACGGATTGACAGAAGCCCTATCTACGAACCGACTGCGTCTTCGACAAGTTGTTTCCAGTACATTATAGCCAGGGACCCGAACGCTTGGAGAACATAGATACGCCATATCCGTTTCCTGCCTCACTCTGAACTCGGAAGTATGAGAACTCCATTCAAGTTTTTTTTTCTTTTTTCATTTTTATAGTGGAGGTTCTGGAAGCGCTTACTTTCTCTGGCTTTAACTTTGAAAGAACAAGTGTACAAAGTCCAATCCAGAGATTGAACTCTAGACCTCCCCTCAAGAGCCCAAAGACTTAACGACTACAACAATGGGACGTGGACAACCCCATTCAAGTTAGACGTGGATTAATGCTTCAACATAATTAATTCCGAGGTGTTTTATGTATGATCTAAAGTAAGATGTTTAATTAGGGGAAACAAGGTGGTTATTACTCTAACCTCTTTAACATATAAGTGACCTCCTAGAAGATGGTAAAGGTGAGGTACCCCATGTCCTTGGATTACGAAAAACTTATGGTGGTTGTGTACCTAAGTTCCAACTTACGGACTTGTGGAGAAAGAGACTATACTCCATCCCCCTCAAGTACATATAGTGAGGATTCATGCTTTATTTATCAATCCAAGGACTATCAAAACCTAGCCGAGTGTATGAAGACATGCATTCAAATGATGCTCAATGCAAATGAGCTTCCCAAAGAGTGCAAACAAGGCAAAGACTAATCCAAACAAGCTTCAACTGTCAGTCATGGTGTCATGATACTTGGAGCAGCAGCCAACAGTAAATTGAGCTTTTCTCTCAGCTCCGAACTCCGAATATAGCAAATAGCATATGCATTTCGAAGCTCTCAAGAAGACGCATCCAATAATTGTATTTTCACTCAATTTTGACGCTTCTATTTCAAGTTATGAGCAAAATACTGAGTCACGGGAATGACCTTCCTACACTTCAGCACTTCCTACACTTCACACACACCTTAACCACAACAAACAAACACTTTCATGGATAGACAACACTGCTTAACACTCTTTTCAAGCAACACACATGCATACAAGCTCACAAAGAAGAAGATACAGAGAGGAGAAGACACAAATTCGAAATTATGTACTCTTGGTTCTCACAATAGCAAAAAGTCTTTACAAAGAGTCACAAATTGACTTATATACATGTGCCCTAAAAATGGTCCTTCACACAAGAGACCGGCACTTTATTCACTAAAAGGCTAATTTCCTACTAATTTACATGGGTAAGCTACTAATCTTCTGTGGGGAGGCATCTAGAGGACTCCTCTAGTGCTTTTACATCGGAATTATATTACAAAATGATTATGATACAAAAATAAGGTGTCCAAATCGGAAAAATTTTGGGGCCCGTCTTTTTCTCTGCCTTGTGCTCTTCTTCGCTTTGCAACACTCTCCCCCTCTTTGTCTCTGTCATCCCTTGACAGGCTTTACTTCTTGTCTTCAGTTTGTTGTCTGCATGCATCTTTTGGTCAGTTCTGCCTGTTTGTTAAACAGGTGTTCAGTTTTGATGGCCTCTTCTTGATTCTTCTTTTACATCCTTTGGACCTGATGCATTTATGTTGCCTGTTAAGTCAGGTTGCCACGCATGCCACCAGTGGAAGGTATGAGGATGTGGTCCTTCAGCCTTCTATCTGGCCCTTCCAAAGACCCAGATGTTGAAGGACCTTCTTGTGGTTTCGGAACCACTGGATATCTTCTTGCACTTCTTCATGGATACTTTCCTGGTCCTGGTTCCTCCTTCCACCTATGTGCTTTTCCTTGATATGTGCCCCTGCGGGGCTCTGTGCAGAGATGGACAATGCACCCCTGCAGGGCTTCTTGTAGAGATATATCTTCAAATGTAATGTTTTAGTGAAGCTTCTTTCTTTGTCTTCTTCTTTTCATCTTTTTGCTGGACTCTCCCTCAACACTGCCCCCCTCCTGAACTCTGTTGTCCCCGACAGGCTTTGGAAGTCGACGGGAGTATGTTCTGTATACTTTTTGCTCTGTTTCATTAAGCAAATTGGCTTCACGTATCATGAGTTGCTTCCACTATTCTACTTTCACACCATCATGTGGCGGCTGTCTATGATGAAGAAGCTTAGCTCATATGCCACTAGTCTGGCATTCAAATTGGAAGACATCTTTCAGAAAATTTCTGAGTCAATTTCAAAAAACCCTGTGAAAAAGGCTTCTTCGAATGTTTGCATGTATGTACTCGGTAAAAACATAAGCCTAGAATAATATGCCATGATTGTGGGTCGGCTGGGCATAACAGACAAATAAAAAATGAGGATATTTGTTCACTGATTAATGCCAATGAAATTCAAAAAGGTGTATGCCGCGTGTTTGAACACTTTCAAAACTATAAGTATCATGCTGAGGATTTTATTCGTCATTTTGATAGTTAGATCAGGTACTGTTGCATAACAGTGTAGCTAAAATTCAATGGTTTTTACCATATAATCTTTCGTTGGTAGATAATTATGGGGTGGGCTTGGAAGTAGCGGATAATTCAGCCACTGTTTATTAATAGCACCATTCTTTTGCATGTCCAAAAACTCTCTAGCTTCTCGGCGACGTGGTGTTGGGAAAAATGAAGGGTTTACCTGTAATAAGTATGGTGCTGCTTGCCAGTGCACCCGCAATGTAGGATTTTTCTCCAATAATTTTTTTCTCCAGACAGGTTGTGCCGTTTCAAATTCTTCTTGAGTATAATTGAATGTGTCATCTTTAAAATGCAGCTGTTCATCTGGATTTTTTTGTGTGATGTTCTTTATGTATTGCCTGGTTTTCTCTTTCAATAATCCGTACGAAATGTTGAAAGGCTTCATGATCGTATCCAAGTCTTTGCCTTTGATCTTTGCTTCTTTCATGACTTTGATGACTTCATTTTCAAAATTCTCTGTCAATCGGGACACCAATAGTGCCCGTTCCTTCTGACCTATTTCTGTAGTGTATGGCATGGGATGATCATCACATGGGTCCGCCATCTGCTCTTTTATTGGAGAATTATAAATCGAGGGAGATAGAGGACATACCTCTACCTCGTCAGTAGGATTTTCTTTTGTCGGCTCTACTGGTGTCCCGATTGGTGCTTTCTCTTCTACTTTGGTCTCTAATTGTGCTATGCGTTCAGTCTTCTCATTAATTTCTTGCATAGCTGCTCTGCGTGCTTCTTTTCTGCAAGCAGTTCATTACCGATTTCTGCTATATGATCCATGTTTTCACTATAACTCACTGCAAGTTTTCCATGGGTAGTGTTCAGTTGTTTCTTAAGTTCATTGGTTTCCTTGACATATCGTTGTTCCCATTGTTCCCTTAGGGCTTGCTCTTGCTTCAGCAAATCTGCATATTTCTCAATCTTGTCTCTTAGTTCTTTCTAGTCACTAATTGTAGTCTCCTGTTTTTCGATAGGCTGATCATACAGTAATGCCTTCATCAGTTCTTTGTTTCTGCTTCGTAAGTTATCATTCTCCTCCATATATACTTTAAGTTGTGTTTCGAGCAAGTTGCTCTTAGCTTTCATTCTCTCTTTGTCTGCTTCGCTGGCTTCATGTTTTCTTTGTAAATCGGTCAATTGTCCTGGAGTTGATGATGTTGTTTCATCAATGTATTACATTGTTCCTTGACTGCGATTATCTCTATTTCTTTGGTCGAAGTTTCTTGTTTGTCTTGAATGAGTTGTGCGGACAGTTGTTCACTCATGATTTGAAATTGATTCTTTTCCCTCATGGCCTTGTCATAATCCGCATCCGTGTCCATCATTTGTTGTTGTGTGTCCATGGCCGTTTGTATCATTTGCTTGACAACATGTTTCAATTGAGTAACATCCACATTTAACCATGTGGTAGGGATGCTAGGTTCTTCACCTCTTGTGACATCTTTTCCTTTTGCCACGTGTAAAGTGGTATCATGGGGCTGCCGAATGTGGAGTTGTATCCTTGGCTCAGCCTCCTTGTGATCAATTTTACCTTGAGGTGTATCATCAGGCACTTCAATCACGATTTGCTCTTTATTATGTTGTAGGCCTGCGTCCTGGTTCACTGGAGTTTGTGTTTCCTCTTTTATGGGTGGCACTGCATCTTTATTTGTGATTGGAGCTTCTTTAATGTTGATCTTTGGCTCATCATTTAACTGAATAATGTGTTCCTGTTCAGTTTATACTTCCTAGTTCTGTGCTTTTTGTTGTTGATTGTCAGGTGTGATTTCAACCTGATTTATTTCTATCCATTCTTCATTGTTCATTAGGTTCTTATGTCCGTGTCCAATGTGTCTTGCTCAGGGCTTGATTCTTCATTGGAACTCGATTGCTCCAACCCTATTTCTTTGTATCTGGAAGGTACTTAAGGAGTATGTTCGTTATCCTTCTGTTTCGTTCCTTGGCTTGCCTATCTTGAATGTTCAAATTTACTTGCCCTCGCATATACTGATGTGTCTTCCAGGGCTGAAGAGAGGTCTCTTTTCGTAATTGGTTGTTGTGTCATTGGAATCTTTGGCAATATATGTGTTCTTTTTTATTGTGGTGTCTCTTGAGCTTCTTCTTCTCTTAGGCGTTTAGTTCCTCTCATAGGTGTCTTTGAACTCGTTCCTACTTCTTCAATCATTATGGCTGTTTTCTTTTTCTTTGGAACCGTTGCTGACTTGGCATATTTTGCTAGCTCTGTAGATGTCGGCATCAAGCGTAAACAATTCTTCATGTCCAGTGCCTCATAAATGAGTAGGCTCAAGGCCGAACTACCATTCAAAAACTTTTTCTGACCCCACTTTTTCTTTGCTTCAAATAAGCGGTCTTGAACATATGGAGTCATGTTCACTTTATTTCCCACTTGTCTCATAGTGTGTGAGAGTAGTTGCACAACAATCTTTTGAGGTGTTGTGTATCTATGCATACTTGGAAAGCAAAAATGCTGGTGAATTAAGCGAACAGATTCTTCAATATCCGTTCGGTTGATTTCCAAAAATGTTCTCTTTTTCGGATCATGAAATTCATCTTTGACATTCGTGAGTCCCTCTTGATTCCATCCAAAAGCCTTGTTAATTAGCTCATGAGTGAATTGAATTGTCTTCCAGGTACCAACTTTATCAAGTACCCTTGCTTCCGGGACAAATGCTTTATTCGATGCGGACTGTAGTGTATTCATCACTTGTGTACATCTCTGGAAATCTGGCAGATATATTGGCAATCTTAGGAATGCATCAATTCCTGCTTGTGTCCAGACGTCTGTCATGCACGGTAATCCTTGTATGATGGTCTTGAAATCTTGTAACATGATGGGGAAGTAGTGATCCCTGTCCATAATCTTGATGGTCGCCATGAAAATGAGTTCGGACACTGGTTGGTCATCCAGAAACCAATGACCTCTTGCCTTAGTTATCGATTCCAAGGGAAGAAGCTGGATCTCTTCCTCTTGCGTCGCCTCGGAATTGGATGATGCCATCTGCACTCAATATATAGCAGTAATTAGTGGCAAGCTGGTATCAAGAATCATCTTTCACTTATCCTCATTGAATTTGTCAACTCTCCGAGTGGATTGTGTCGTCCCTTCCCCATGGGTGTGAGAAAGGTAATACCTAGGATTTTTTTCATTCTTATTTACATTTTTTATGTTTTTGCCTGAAAGAAAAACAAAAAAGTTAGTTCATAGCCGAAGCAGTTATTAATTTTTTAAGTGATTTTCTTAGATTATGTACATGTGCTCTCCTATTTCCCAAGAGGAAAATGTGCTTCACTATTCTGAAATAGAAGAAAATTGTGCCGAATGCTTGGCCTTGTAGTGTGGCCCTATCATGCATACTTTGGGTTCTAGTAACTCCAAATGTGTGCAACTTGAATTATTTGGTAGATGTATACAGCTTGTCTTGTCTTTCGACATCCAAATTTGCTTTATTCTGTTGGGAGAAATTGTGTTCCCAACATTCCTGGTGAATGTGGTGCTTCTCATGTGGTGCTTCTCATGTGGTGCTTCTGTTTTGTCTGCTTTTTGAATCTTGGAGCGACGTGTGAATCGTATGTAGATTCCTGCTTTATGCTGTAACAATTTATCTTCTGTCGTTTTGCCTTTAGATCATATTGATTCTCCTTGTGCATTGACTCGTCCTTTTTGAGGATTGTCATTTGAGTACATGACTTGGGAATCCATATCCGTGTTCGGGCCGGCTGGGCGTCTATCACCTTCTTCAGAATCCATACTCTATCAATTTTTTGTGGAACTTGGTGTCCAAAATGATATGTATTTTTATTTTGTCGTTCCTTCTGATGTTGTGAGTAGTTCTGTTGTTGAAGATACGCTTTCACTTGATCTTTTCGGATCCAAGCCTGTCTAGTGTAAAGAATGGGGTATATCTTGATGTGTGCTTATTCGTAAGGGTCTTGCTGACTTGTCTCTCCGGTACTCGGTTCCTCACTGAGATTGTTTTTGGATAGGACACTAATCCTATGGTTGACTGGATTAGAAGGTTGTGTGCAATCAAGATTTGGTGTATCCTCACATGAAGTACTCGATGAAGAAGTTCCCATAGTGCGAGTGAACATACATTCATCATCGTGTTCATTTAAGTGAGTTCTCGGTTCTATACTTTTGACTTTGATTGGTCGTTCGTTTAGCATGCTGAATACTTCACGATGTCCTATCTTGGCCGAGATGTATCCTAGGGCCAACTGAATAGTCACTTCATATTCGTATATCCAATTTTGACCTAATACGAGCTCTTCTAATAAATCCTGGTCGTGGCATACTAAGAGTTGCTCTTCCATTGTGTTGTTTCCGAGATGTAGAGGTAAGGTAATCTCTCCTATACATTTGGTAATTTTTCCTCCTATCCCAATCAGCTGTGCCTTAGATGGACGTAATTCTTCCTTGAGTTTCTGAGTCAATGAAAATTTGATACAGCGTATAGCAGCTCCTGTGTCAATGAGTGCATCCACTAAGTGGTACTCTTTTGTTCCGGCACCTAAATTCAAATAAGTTTGCGTCATTTGCTGACCTAGGTTTTCAGTGGTTCTAAAGTTAGCCATTGGGACAAGTTCGTCTCCTTGTCGATATCTCTCATCTCTCTCTCTCATCCACTCTTTTCGTTTCCTGATTTGTTCTAGCGCTTCTTGTCTAGCTTCTTCTCGTATTCTTTCTTCCTCTATATGCTTGTTTTTACCCCTTATTAATCGTGACATTATCTCTTCTGTTAATGGTTCTAAATATTTTTTCACTCGACATCCACTTATATAGTTTGGTAATACCTCTCCATCTAGTGTTGCTAAACTGATGGCTCCACTAGTAGATATACCATTGATTATTAGTGGGCCATAACCTCTTTTTTGCAATTTCTTAGCATGTTGTTTCAGAGTATATACCATAACTAAATCTCCTTCTTTCAAGTTTTTAGCTTTGATATGAGCATCAAAATAGGCTTTCTGTCGTCTTTTAGCAGTATAAATCCCTGCTACCGCTTGTAACCTAGTTTCATGTAACTTTTCTATTTGATCCAATTGAGCTGATAGTTCATGTCCCGTCCACTCATAAGTTGTCGCTACTCTGAGAGTGGGTATTAAGAAGTCAATTGGCAGAATGGCATTCTGTCCATACACTAAGTTAAAAGGAGTAGTTCCTATGGCGGTCTTGTAGGCTACTCTGAATGCCCATAAAGCATGATGTAATTGTTTATCCTAATCCGATCTACCATTGTTAACAATTTTAGTGAGAACTGTGCACAAGATTTTATTTGAACTTTCAGCCTGTCCATTGGCCTGTGGGGGATATGGGGCTGATTTCTTATGGATTACCAAGAATTCATTTAGTAAGGCTTCTATCACTTCATTCACAAAGTGCGTGCCTCTATCACTCACAATTTCTATCGGTAGTCCAAATCTAGTGAAAACATTCTCGAAGAGAAACTTGGCTGTAGTCCTTGCATCGTTTTTCTTGGTAGCTTTGGCTTCAACCCATTTGGTCAGATAATCTGTGGCGATGATTATGTACTCAGCATGAGATCCTTTAGCTGGTGGGCTAATAGGTCCTATGAAGTCTATTCCCCATTTAGTGAAGGCTCTGGCACCCATCATGGGTTTCAGCGGCATTTCATCTCTTCTAATTGGATATTTCGTTTGTTGATAGGTATCACATCGTTGAACATATGTGGCTGCATCTTGATGTAGAGTTGGCCACCTCATCCCTGCAAAGAGAATCATTTTTGTAGTTTTATCTGCAGAAAAATGTCCTCCTGCAGCTCCTGTATGTGCCATCTCTAAGACAACAAGATACTCGTCTTCATGAATGCACATTCGTAAATGATTATCTCTCCCTCGCTTAAAAAGTTGTTTTCCTATGACAACATAGTCCTTGCTTTGTTCTACAAGTGCACGTTTCCTAGCTAGTGTGGCTCCTTTTGGGTATTCTTGGGTCTTCAAGAACTTTACCAGAGGCATGCTCCATCTCGGTGCTACAGTGGAGTAGCATAAATTAGAGTTCTCTTCTGGATTCCGTTCTTGACAAGTTGGGCAGGTTGATACATAATTATGTGTATCCCTTTGCATGGTTGGCCATTATATGCCTAATCTCTTCAATGTTTGCCATGTTCCGTTCGCATTTAAATGAGTTTTCCATTGATTTATGTGTGCTTTTTGTAGCCACATTTCTTGTTCCTCCTCTTCCACGCATCTCATGAGTAATCCACTTGAGTCTTGGTGATATAGGCTTCCAGCAATGATATGGAGGTTTTTCGTCTTCCATAAATCTTGATTTTGGTTTGGTGAGATCCCATTTAGGTCCATATGTGAGTATAGGGATCAACTTTTCTGCCCATTGGGGACATACTTCGAGATTAAAAAGGTACGTGTCAGGCAGATCATCTGGTACTCCTATGGGGGGTTCTCCATGTGTCATTCTTGATAAGTGATCTGCTCTAATGTGGGTATTTCCTTTCTTGACTACTACTTCAAAATCAAATTCCATCAACAATAGAAACCATCGTACTAATCGTCCCATATTACAAGGCTTATTAAGGCCTTTTCACATTCTTCAGTCCAATTAAACTGAGTCAACAATGCATAAAGAGGTCTAGCAATTACGACATACATATGTATAAATCTTCGGTAGTATCCGCAATGTCCCATAAATGCTTGCACTTCTTTAGCAGTCTTTGGTCTCGATAAATCCAGAATCACTTTGATTTTGTCTTCATCAGTTGAAATTCCATTTCTAGAGACAATACGTCCTAATATCTTTCCTTGTCGAACCATGAAGAAACACTTTTCTGGATTAAGGCATACTCTATATTGGCGACATTTGGCAAAGATCTTTCCTAATTCAGGGATATGTTCTGATTGCATAGCTGAATAAGTGCATAAATCATCCACATATACCTCCATACTCTTTCTCAGGAACTCCTTGAATACATGGCACATTAATCTTTGGAAAGTGGCGGGGGCATTGGTTAGGCCGAAAGGCATAACCCTAAAGGCGTATACTCCCCGTTCAGTTGCAAAGGTTGTTTTATGTTGGTCCTTAGGGGCGATGGCTACCTGATTATACCCCGAAAAGCCGTCCAGAAAACTGTAAACTTCCTTCCCTGCAACTCTTTCCAAAAGATGATCCGTGATGGGTAATGGGTAACTATCTCTTATGGTGGCAGCATTTACTTTTTTCACGTTGATGCATACTCTTAACTTACCATTTTTTTTCGGTACAACCACCAAAGGTGACACCCATTCCGTATGTTCGATCTCATAAATGAACCCAGCATCTAACAACTTATCAATTTCTTCCTTGATTTTTGCTGAGTAAACATCATTGTATGTGTATGGTCTTTGTTTGGAAGGTTTAGCTTCGGATGTCATACGGATTCTATGGGCACATATAGAAGGGTCCACTCCTTTCAAATCCTTATATGTCCGAGCAAAGACGTCCCTATATTCCCTTATGAGTCGTATTAACTCTTGTTCTTTCTCCATTGAGACATCTTGACCTATACAAGTACATCTTTCTTCGCCTTCCTCCAAGGTTGCTACAATTTTCTTAGTTTGCTCCTTGTTTTCATAGGCTATTCCTGGCTGTGCTTCTCGTTTCGGCATCTAAATAACAATTTTCATTTCTTCTACTTCATATTTTTTGAAATGGGCAGGCACTTCAAATTGATCTTGAGGCTTGTTTTCTTCATCATCTTTTGCTTTATCTATTCCAAGCTCTTCTTCCTGTGTCATTTCTTGATTCATTTCATTAGCTATGACACTTACTTCTTGAGTTTCATTTTCCATTTCCATATGTTCATGTTCCATTTCAATGCTCTCGCAATCCTCCTTCCATTCTTTTTCAATTACTTCCCCTTCTTCAACCTCTTGAAGAACTACCACATATAGACTAACGTCATAGCCTTCCTTGTCAATGCATTCATTCATGGTTATCACTTCTTCGTTTACACACACATCGAGAGTGGCTAAAATCTCCATCCAACCATGAGGTTCGAATTTTTCATCTAGGAATATTTGAGGCATGTAAGCTGGATCTTGTACAGATCTAGCAACTCCTTGCCTATGCTACCATCCTTTCCTCCTATCCTCTTCCTTTTTCGTAGTTTGGCATATCCATAGATGAGTGCCTTCATTCATCCACGACTGATCACTTAAACCTATACTGTGAGTGGATTGCTCATCTTCTTCTTTATGAATCTGATTCCATTGCAAGGGGGGAACATCTTGATACTTGTACGTGTGGAGGTTTATTCTTGTTGTGGTTCCTTCATGTTGTAAGTATACTGCGTCTTTTCCCCAATCTTGCACCACCTTTAGCTGTCTCATGAAGGGTCTTCCAAGTATCATTTCATAATTGCTAACCCTTTCAAATTGACATATCGCTAAGGTGTGCTCGAATTCAACTCCGCAAGTGGTAAAAATTACCCATTCCAATAATCCCAAGGGTCGTTCAGTGTGTCCGTCTGCCATTTGTATCTTCATGCGTGTTGGTCTTAGAGCTGGTTTTCCCCATTTCTCTCAGATTTCTTTAGTTGCAATTCCTACCCCAGCTTCAGAATCCAAGATGGCTTTAGTGGTATAACCCCTATAGGTAATTGGAAGGCAAGTGTTTCCTTCATCTCCCTCACTGAAATCTCCAACCTTATCGACTTGGATTTTGACCGTGGTCATCTCATCAGGCATTTCCTTCTCTTCAGACTTTGTCTCCAATTTACTGGTTAATTTCTTCTTCAAATGTGGTTTGATCTTCAACAGTTCTTCCAATGTCAGAGTACAAGGGATTTTTACCTTTCTAAGGTGTTGTATGATGTCCGAAGTTTGGACGGATGGGTTCTGTTCTTTTTTTCTTATTGAGGGGGTGGAGTATAATTCCGAATTATGTTCGTATTCTCTTGTGTAATTGGGCAAGACCTTTTCACTGTCATTTTCCTTTTCACTTTGGTCAAAGGATAATAATCCTTCTGAATTCAGCTCGGGTATTGAATGTTCTTCTTCACCTCCTGCTTCTAACTCTTCAAAGGGTGGTTCTATTCCTTCCACTTTCTTCCATCTGTCTTCTTGGACTATTTCCCACAAGTCTTTAGGCCATTCTCCATCTACTTTGGGAACAATGGATCCTTCCCTTTTATCCTCGCAGTGATTTTCATTATGTGTCTCACCTTCTTTGATTTTCTCAGGGTCATTAAGGATGACCCGCTCTTGGAATTCCTTTTCAAGAATTCATGAATTGGGCAATTGAAGAACATGTTTTTCTAAGGTCTGTTGAGCTACTTCAATTAATTTTTTGCATATCTCCAACCTTTCTTTCTCTAAGTCACCTCTAGGATATTCTTTTTCATGTTGTTCAATGGTTGGTCCTGCTCTGATTCGTGCTGTTAGCTCCGAAAATGGTTGATTTTTATGCACTAATATGTTTGTATTTGGCAGGGGAATTTGTTTGATTTCAGGTACTTGAAGACTGAACTTGATGATTGACGAGAAGCATGTGGAGATATTGATTGCAGGGATGCGGAGAAAAGGGATTGAGCATGGAGGAGCCTCCTAAGAACATGGGGAATATTGATGTGCAGAGGAAATTAGAAGCGGCTTTGTTTCAAGGGGGGGCTCTCCCTTCTATGAAAGGGGGACTCTCTCTCACGCTATGCAGAGCTGAGGCAATCTGAGAGGGCCTTGCAAAGCAATGGAGTCCTTGTGCTCGACTTTCTCGCAAGTCTCGGCATCAGTCCCGAAGGTTGCTTCTTGTCATGGAGGATTTCACTCGAATACTTTAAAATCATCAAGGCTTCGAGGTCCACATTTGCAAGCGCAGCTCCCATCTTCCTCCATAGGACGTCCAAGAACTTTTCATAATACTTGTGCTGCTTCAACGTCTACAGCTGAGAAGGAACCTAAAAAACGTGAGCAAACAGTCTCTATAAAAGATATTGGCAACTCACTTGCGCCCAGCTCGTTTGAGAGATGCTGGGAAACTTAAAGGAGGGACTCCTCATCCAGTCGTGGCCCCGCCCATTCCTAGTAAGCCAATGGAAGGCCGACGGTGCACACATTTTTTGGGCGGCAGATAGTAGAGGGCAGTCGATTCTTTTTGGGAGGATAGGGGACTTCACTCTTTGTCTTCTTCCTATTTTTTTATTGTGTGTTGGGCTATGAGGGCCCTGGGATGAGAGCGCAAAGCGCAGCTGCAGTGGGGAGAGCGAAGATTTGGAGGGCGCTGAAGCTGTAGACGATAGATTGCAAAGGAGAGAGAAGAGCTTTAAATTCTATCAAAACACGCACACTCACATAGTAGTAGCAGCAGTGGAGGTGGTAGTGAGATAAGTCGGCGCACATAGAGAGAAAAACTGATACGTCAAACTAGCGATGGACTTGAAGCAAGTCTTACAGCACACGGGGGGGAAGTGAAGGATAACCACAGCTAGGGGCGCATCTCTTTGGCTCCCCCTCGTTTTTTTGTGACGCTGCAGGTACGAATTCGAAGGGAGGGCAGCTGATTTTCATGATGATGTTGTTATTGTTTCTGCGGTTCGAACGCCAATCTGCAGAGCAGTACGAGGCAAATTCAAAGATACATCTGCCAAGGATCTCCTTGCAGTTGTTTTAAAGGCAGTGCTCGATCAAAACACAATAGAACCAGGAGAAGTGGGAGATATCGCTGTTGGTATGGTCCTTGGCCCTGCATCAAGAAAAACAAGAGATTGTCGCATGGCTGCACTTGAGGCTGGTTTTCCTGGTATTTCAAAAGCAAAACCTTCATACGTTCTTTAAGGCGATGATTGTGTTCATGGTTGCGTGCATTTTTTTCGGCTATATGGACAAAAATCTGCAGACCCAATAATTTTAAAGATGTTTTTTTGATGGTTGAACAAGCTGCAAGCTCTCATCAGGTGTGAAGGCACAGATAGTTTAATAAATTCACTTATCAATATAAACAGCAAATGGAATGACGAAATATCTTGTACAGTGCCACAGATTGATGTGTATATGTGTTGCAGATTAAACATGTCATGTGTCAACCTCTGGCAGTTAGAGTTACATTCGTATTTGGAGATCATTTGTGTTGGCTTGCTTGTCTCTTTTGGAACTGCAGGTATATCAGCATGATGATAAGCGGCTTGCTTGGTTGAGTGCTTGTTTGTATGGCACCTTTGGCCTTTGCACATATCATGATAATGAGTATGCCCTTCGGATTATGGACCAATTCAGACTGCACACACTTTGTTTTATTTGGCAATTACGCAACACAGTTCTATTAGAAAGGAAACCAACATTTTGGTACGTTTGCCGGGAACATATGAACTAGTGCATAGACATAGGAAGAATCCATTTCAAGATAATTGTGGGCTCCAGGTGATCCAAGTAAACCGGTTGCGAGGGGTTAAGCAAAATAAAGGCTTCCACAATCATCTTTTCCGTGGGCTTAGGAATTATTCATTTTGGTGCGATTGCCGGGGATTTATGAGCTAGTGCATAGACAAAGGAAGGACTCCTCGAGGGATAATTATAGGCTCCAAGTGATCTAATTGGACCAATATCCGAGGGGTTTGAGCAAAATAAAGTCTCGCATAATCATCTTTTCCTTGGGCTCGAGACCTATATCACGTGCCTAGTACGCCTGAATCCACATGGCTAACTCTTCTGGCATGGGATCTGCTAAAACTGATCCTACCTCTTCTTTTTTATACTTTCCTTTTTTGTTTTCTTCTTCAAGTCTCTGTTTTTCTTTTTGAACTTGTTCATTTTTTTCCTTCTCCATCTGTTGCTGTAGTTTCTTCTCCTTTATCCTATCTCTACGATTCTTCCATCTCTGTGTTTGTTTACTTGTGATACTTTTTCCAAGTTCTTCCGAGTCTTCAACTACTTGGGTTGTGGGTATATTCACTTCTCTATCGCTTTGATCATTCTCTCCTTTTTTTTCTAGGGTCTCTCGAGCTTTAGCTCTTGTTATTGCTTTCAATGGCACAGTGTACTCCTTATCACTTCTTGACGATTCTATCGCTTCTATTACGTTGATCTGTACACTCGATTTAACTTTGTTGGGGTTCTTGGGGCAATCTCTAAAAAGGTGTTCTTTACCGCAATCACTACAATATCCTTCCCAAACTCGCTGTGGTGGTGGTGGGTTTGGTAATGTACATTCTCTGATATAATGGTTACCTCCGCATCTGTAACATGGTCCTCTAGGTACAAGCGGTCTATTCATAGGTTGGGGGGATATAGGTGCTCTTGGCGTTGTGTACATTAATGACACATAATCCTGCTCATATCGTAGGAACTATATGGTACTTCCATGCCATAGGTATATGGTTCGTACATTTGTCCATACTCTATCATAGAGCTCTCAATAGTGGAATAGTTTCCTTGACTATGGTCATAAGATGAGTCATATGGTTCATTACTAGACAATGGTGTGGCTGGAACTATTGCTCTCTCTAAGTTTTCTTCAGGTTGAGCTATTTTCACTGGGACAACATTTTGAGGATGGGGCGGTTGTTGTCCTAACACTGGTTGTGGTTGAGTGTAACTTTGATAAGCATAGGGTCATGGTGCTGGTGCCTGCTGCTGATATGGAGGGTATCTAAAGGCTTCTCCTCCTTGATCTCTCTACGGGTATCCATAAGGTCTCATGAGCGGTTGTACTGGTCTTGTTTGCCGATTGTAAGGACAGTTTTCTATAGTATGGTTTGTGTACTTTTGTTCTATGCTGCAATATTGTAGAGGGCCCCGAATATGTGGTCTATTGTATGCATAGGCAGGTGGTGGGACTACTCCCCTAGTGCACAAATGAGAAGGATGATCACCTCCACACTGCATACATCTTCTAAGCATGGGTACTCGCATGGGGTTATTGGGGTAGTTCCTCTGTTCTTGAACATTCAGTTTCTTTGCTACTAAGTCAGCTATTTCCTCCACATTGTTCTTAGGGTTTGATATGCTGCTGACTGAATCTTCACTTTTCACACTACCTTGAGGTATTTTCAGGTCTTCTGCTAGATTTTCTTCTAGGTCAATACATTCTTTCATACACTCTTGCAAATTTTGAACTCTATTCACATATACTAATGATCTTAATGATCCATTCACTAACCCTTCCAAAAACAATGACACCATCTTGTTTTTAGTGGGTCTTTCTTCAACAGGGCATCTATCCACATATTGTTTGAATCTTCTTGCAGCCAATCTCACTGATTCTGTAGGAGCTTGCTTAAAACTATGGATCAATGATGACGAGTTGTTTTTTATCCCAGATTTAGTGAATTCCTCAATCATTTCTTGGTAGACTTGCTCCATATTTTGAAAATTATTAGGATCTAATGGCTGGAACCAAGCTAAAGCTGTGTCTGTCAAAGTTAGACTAAAGGATTCATATTGGATCAAGAAATCTTCCACTTGTTCGGCTCTGATAACTTGCTTGAATTCAGCTATATGATTGTAAGGTTCACTAGAGCCATCGTAATGGTTTCTCATGCATTTAGCGACTTGGATGGGTCTTAATCTTCTTCCTGCCTCAGGTGGTTTAGGCATCACAGGGAAAACTAGTCTTCCTATCAGTATACCAGGTCCTCTTACCACAGGTGGTCTATTTGGAACAGGGATTCGATTCCTTGGGTCAACAGGTGGCTGAGGCCGATAGTTCGGATTATTTGCAGGCATAGCAAACTGCACATGGGGTCTAACTGGGATTTGTGCTTGTGTTTGTCCAGAGTGTTGATATGAATTATCTTGAAAGGTTCCTTGAGGGTTCTGAGAGGTAGTAGCTTGATCCCTAGGAGGGAACACCGGGATGTTCTGATACTTCAACCCTGCTCTTTCTAACTCTGTTAGAGGCCAGTATCTCCTATGATTTTTGTCCAAATATGTGATGATGGTGGGGAATTCAGGATCTTGTAACTCATAGACAGTAACTGGGTTAGGGGCTACTTCCCATAATGAAGAGTGGGCTCTAAGGAGATTCTCCATTCCATTGATCAAATACACATTCATTAAAGAGTCATCTTGGGGAACCAGGTCTCCTCTCCAAACCCTAGCAACAGTAGATCTCCCTCTGGGGGTGGTCACTTTGTTCCTCTGCATTAGGGTTATGAGCATTATCTTCTTCCCTGTGTTCGCCGATACTTTTAGGGTGTTCCGTGAGTACATACTGGATGTCTCTCTTGTCCATATAAATTCCTCCTGCATACTTAACTACTGGCCTAGGCACTATGTACGCATCTGAAGCTTTCTTCAATCTGGCTACGGATCGGTTTAGACCATCTAGGTAGATAGGTATCTCATTCTGGTTAGTGTTCACATATTCCAAGGATGTCCGATATTCTCCCTCAATAATTGACATCATGCCAATCATTGGTACTGTATTCTGCATGTCCTTAGAAGCCATGGGAATTTCTTCCTCTGACTCACTAGAGGTTTCAGAATAATGTGAGTGGCTACTGGGTTCGGCTACACTTCCCATTGAAGAGATTACACTTCTTCGGCTTCCTAGGGTTCTTCCAGATCTCAGGTTCATTCACTTTAAAGTTCTGTTTAGCCTTAGCCAACCTCCAACTTCTAGAGTTCTTCACTAAGGGTCAGAATTCTAGAGAAAATTTGGTTGGAAAAGGACTGACAATGAGAATCCTCAAATCACGATACTGACCCCAACAAGTCCACGATACTCGATATTTGACACACTAGAAGGGTGCCACGATATTGGATCTGTGAACAGGACGATACACGATATCTGCAAAAAACGATACACGATACTTCCAAGAACACGATATACGATACTTGGTGAAAACGATACACGATACTCCAGAAATGCGATACACGATAGTTGCCCAATATCGCATGCCAAACATGATACTCGATACTTCAAGGCTCGATACACGATACTTGACAGATATCGCGATCAAAAATCTTTGCGATACGCGATATACAATATTCAATGAGAATATGTCCACGATACTCGACACACAACAAGTATCGCGAGGAAGTTCAAGATGATACTCGATATTCGTCAGGTATCGGGAAAGTTGCCTCTGCGATACACGATATCCAGCAAGTATCACGATCCAAAACTCACGATACACGATACTCGACGAGTATCGCGGTCTGAATTTCACGATACACGATGTGCGATATCCGACAAGTATCGTGAGAAATTCTCAACGATACTCGATACTTGACATGTATCGTCAGACCCAAATCAACGATACCTGACACTTGACAGGTATCGTGAAGAGAGTTCAACGATACACGACACTCAACAAGGTCAGGTATCACGATACTCAACCACAGGAAATCACGATACTCAGGTATCGCGATACTCGACCGTGGGAGAACACAATACTTGACACTTTTTCAGTTTTTCGCAAGTGTGTGTTGAATTTAAAACGAATATATGTGTTTCTCAAGCTCTTCTACCCTCTCCTCACCAACTGTGTCACAGAAATAAACTTTTCTCACCCCTGGATAACTTTTGCGATACTTATCGCAGATCGTTTCTCTGAAATGCTTAATTTATGTGATAGTGATGAGAGAATGATGAATGTGCTTACCTTGGGAACTCTTTCTCAACTCCCTAACCACTCTGACTCGCTTTGCGCAGCTCAAAAAGCCCAGATCTTCGCTCACGATACTCGACAACAGCTTCTCACGATACTTGTTCTAGAGACAAGTGACTTGAAAAATGACATTTTTTTGGTTTTTATACTCTTTTGAAAAGGTCTCCTATCTACAAAGACTCAACAAGACTCATATTAATAACTACTCTAGCTTCCTAACCTACTCCCTTCCTCCTGCTACCCTACTCACTCCACTCACTTCCCTAGACTAACAACTTACTACACACACTCCAAGAGTGAGAAGTAATAAGTGCGGATGAATATGACTTACCAAAAAAGAGAAAATCACCACTCCTCCACTCACTTCAATGCAAAAAGCTACTTACCATCACACGAATGCCTTGGTTTGATTCGACATTCCTCGGCAACGGTGCCAAAAAACTTGTGTACCTAAGTTCCAACTTAGGGACTTGTGGAGAAAGAGACTATACCTCCATCCCCCTCAAGTACATATAGTGGGGATTCACGCTTTATTTATCAATCCAAGGAGTATCAAAAGCTAGCCGAGTGTATGAAGACATGCATTCAAATGATGATCAATGCAAATGAGCTTCCCAAAGAGTGCAAACAAGGCAAAGACTAATCCAAACAAGCTTCAACTGTCAATCATGGTGTCACGATACTTGGAGCAACAACCAACAGTAAATTGAGCTTTTCTCTCAGCTCCGAACTCCGAATATAGTGAATATATGCGTTTCGAAGCTCTCGAGAAGACGCATCCAATGGTGGTATTTTCACTCAATTCTGACGCTTCTACTTCAAGTTATGAGCAAAATACTGAGTCACGGGAATGACCTTCCTACACTTCAGCACTTCCTACATTGTTTGGGCATATAGAGTGGCCTACAAGACGGTACTCAATGCAACTCCCTTTTAGATGGGTTTTGGCCCGAATGCGGTGCTTCCCTTGGATTTTTTGATATCCACCCTAAAGGTTGCACAAGAGCATCAATGGACTGGGCACGAGTTATAATCAAGGATCATGAACTTAGAACTATTAGGGGAGACATGGGGAATATATGCAGCCAAGAAGAGACAAAAAGCCTATTTCAATGCACATGTAAAGCACAAAGGCTTGAAGGTAGGAGATTTAGTCCTAGTCTATATGTTGAAGCAACATGCATGGAAGCTAGAGAAACGTGGTTATGGTCCTATGATTATAAACAAGATTTCAACAAGTGAAGCAGTACAGTTAGCCACCCTAGAAGGGGAGATAATGCCTAATTATATTAGTGGTTGTAGAGTCAAGCTTTATCAAGAATCTCTAACAGAGGATATGCTTAGATGACTCACTGTGGCAAAGAAGCAAAAGGATGAAGAAAAAAGAATTAGAGAGAAAGCTCAGACAGAAGCCCTAGAACACATCAAAAATATGAAATTAAGAAGAAAAGAACTAGGGAGGGAACACTATAATCAATTAGAATGCCTCCACACCACCCCTTGTACCAACGGAGAAGCCCCCATATATGCTATGGCAATGTGTCAAACAAAGTCAACTGCTCACCCTAGCATAGTGGATTGGAGACCATTCATTATAGTTTTGTTAGGGTAGGTCACTATTCTCAAGGAGATTAAGGCATTAATTGATTCAGGTGTTGCAACTAGTGCGATTAGGTGCTCTCATTGTCAAGACATGGGACTAGAAATGCATCCTATGGAGGCATACCTCATATGGCTAGGAGGCATGGAAACCCCTTGCATGGGTGAGATGGAACTTCCTATCCTCATAGGAGATGTAACCTTGATGGTGAAGCTCCGAGTTTGTCATGATGATGATTTGATAGAACCACTAATTCTTGGCCAAGATTGGTTATATGATCACTCAGTGGACTTAAATCTTAGAAAATGCTCCCTTTAGCTCGGGATAGCGAGTGAGTAGCGAATGATACCATTCGAGATCCCTAACCACTCCCACTCAGAGGAAGTAAACCCCTACCCCCACATAATGAAAGTAAAGGTGGGCTGGAAGATCTTTGGACAAATCCTCCAACCAATGGCAACCTTCTCTAGGTAGATGGGGACTAGCCTTGGCCAAAAGAGTAATCAAGATATCTTTCTCTCCCTCCTCAGTCAAATGGGCACAATCAGCGGCCAAATGGGCACCATCAACCCCTCGAGCATACCCTCCACACTTCCAGCATGCCTGCCTAGATCTGTTGTATAGGATGCCTCATTTCCTTATGGATAGGTCATGCAAACATTGGACCTTCCTTCTTTTCCAAAGAAAAGTGTCCATCCAGCCTCTCACAAACTACCATGGGAAATTCAACCACGACTCGGACACCTCAATCGATGACCACTCCAAACTATTCCATGGATGTAGCACAAGTCTCCAAACATGACCAACAAAAAGCAAATGTGGTTACCCAAGGGTCAACAACCATCACTACAACATATCGAGGGTATACCTAGGTTGCTACCGAGGCAAATGAACGGGCGTGAAATCTTTGCGACGTCGGTGTTACAGTCGGTATATGCATCGGAAAGAAAGCGCCGGTATGGCACCGGTATAAGCATCGGTATATGCGTCGGTATAACCGTCGAAAATACCAACGGATATACCGACGCTTATACCGACATCCCGGCTGGGTGTACCGGCGCATATACCGACGACCATACTGGATGTACCGACGCGTATACCGACGACCAAACCTACACAAAATTTTTTGGGCAGAGTGTGTTGTCTTTTGCTACAGCATGATGTTGTTTAGCAAAAGACAATACACTCTGCCCAACTAGGTACATGTGTTATGTACTCTAATGGCAACCAAAACATAAACTTATATGAACAAAAATGAACAATGATTTATGTATAGAAAGTCGTATATTCCATAAATGGCACTTACATATAGGAATCGAATACAAAATTATTGTACATCATTGCCACATAGGAGTGTAATACAAAATTGTGGCAATGTGACAAAACACTTCCATATAGGAATCGAATACAAAATTATGGTTCATGATTGTCGTATGCGAGTCTGATACAAAATTGTGGCATTGATCAAAATATTTACACCTACAATCCTGCAACAAAACATATGTATAAAATAAAACCAATTAACATGACATTTATAAACAACAACTAGAAACACGAAACCAAGATATAACTTTACCTAATCAAGAATATTCTCCCATGAGACGATTGCACCGCGCCCCTCTATGTCTTGTAACAGTGCAGTCAATCCATGTCGATATCCATACGATTCTTCTGCTCGCGTTGGAGGACGACCCACTCCCAACTCCTATAGTAAATATGCAAAATGTTAGATGAATATACATAATATACTTAACACAAACAACTTCAATAATTAACATCATACTTACAAATTGGTAGCGCATACTGTCGTATCCGCCGCTACCTAAATGCGACGTTCCAACCGTATCTAAGTGGCCGCCGCATCTCTTTGTTGTCGATACCGATCAGGAGTATGTTGATGCGAATCCTGAATCGATTCCCATTCTTCGGCGTCTAGCCATACAGGCTTCGGTAAGCCTGCTTTGAAAGCATCGCGAGCTTCCGATCGTCGATGCGACATCACCTCGCGTGCTGTATGTTGTATCCAATCGGAACTCACAACTGGATTGCCAGGTGTTGGCGGGTACTCTTCATATATGCATTGTGTGATATGATTTTTAGAGTCGCTATCCTATTCGGTCCATTTTAACATTACTGAATGACCGAATTCGATCGAGTAGAGTTGTCGTATACGTTGTCGCATTGACTTCCCCGCCGCATCCATAATGGGAGCTCCATTACGGATATGATATATCTTTGATTCATCGTGATCGTGTGCACCCCATGGTGTACGTGGACATCCCATCTGATGCAATATGAAGATCTCATCTCATCCAATGTATATATATGCATGCTTAAGCTTGTATACATATACATTCATGTATACATATGCTTGTATACCTATGCATTCACATATACATATGCTTGTATACATATGCATTCACATATACATATGCTTGTATATGTATACATGCATACATATACATATACATATGATTCCTTGTATATGCTTGTATGCATATGCTTGCTTGTATACATACATGTACATATGCTTGCTTACATATGCATGCATGTATACATATGCATGCATGCTTGTATAACATATGCATGCATGTATGCATGTATGCATATGCATGTATGCATATGCATGTATGCATATGCATGTATGCATATGCATGTATGCATGTATGCATATGCATTCATGCATGTATGCATGTGCATTTATTCATGTATGCATGTGTATGCATGCATGTATGCATGTGTATGCATGCATGTATGCATGTGTATGCATGCATGTATGCATATGCATGCATGTATGCATATGCATTCATGTATGCATATGCATGTTTGTATGCATATGCATTCATGTATGCATGCATTCATGTATGCATATGCATGTATGTATGCATATGCATGTATGTATGCATATGCATTCATGTATGCATGTATGCATGCATGCATGCATGCATGTATGCATATGCATGCATGCATGTATGCATATGCATTCATGTGTATGCATGCATGTATGCATGTGTATGCATGCATGTATGCATATGCATTCATGTATGCATATGCATTCATGTATGCATATGCATGCATGTATGCATGTGCATTCATGCATGTATGCATGTATGCATATGCATACATGCATGCATGCATGCATGCATGTATGCATGTGCATTCATGCATGTATGCATGTGTATGCATGCATGCATGTGTATGGATGCATGTATGCATATGCATGCATGTATGCATATGCATTCATATATGCATATGCATTCATGTATGCATATGCATTCATGTATGCATATGCATGTATGCATGCATGCATGTATGCATATGCATGCATGCACATGCATGTATGCATATGCATGCATGCACATGCATGTATGCATATGCATGCATGCGTGTATGCATATGCATTCATGCATGTATGCATGTGCATTCATGCATGTATGCACATGCATGTATGCATGCATGCATGTATGCATGTGCATTCATGCATGTGTGCATGTGCATTCATGCATGTGTGCATGTGCATTCATGCATGTGTGCATGTGCATTCATGCATGTATGCACATGCATGCATGTATGCATATGCATGTATGCATATGCATGTATGCATGTGCATTCA
The DNA here is from genome assembly GCA_020310875.1 of Ceratopteris richardii. Classification (NCBI taxonomy): domain Eukaryota; kingdom Viridiplantae; phylum Streptophyta; class Polypodiopsida; order Polypodiales; family Pteridaceae; genus Ceratopteris; species Ceratopteris richardii. The sequence continues at coordinate 37,551,707 of CM035441.1, read as the reverse complement.
TGCATGTATGCATGTATGCATGTGTGCATGTGCATTCATGTGTATGCATTCATGTGTATGCATGCATGTATGCATATGCATTCATGTATGCATATACACTCATGTATGCATATGCATGTATGCACATGCATGTATGCATGTATGCACATGCATGTATGCATGTATGCATATGCATGCATCCACATGCATGTATGCATATGCATTCATGCATGTATGCATGTGCATGTATGCATGTGCATTCATGCATGTGTGCATGTGCATTCATGCATGTATGCATGTGTATGCATGCATGCATGGTGTATGCATGCATGTATGCATGTGTATGCATGTATGCATGTGTATGCATGCATGCATGTGTATGCATTCATGTATGCATGTGTATGCATTCATGTATGCATGTGTATGCATGCATGTATGCATATGCATTCATGTATGCATATGCATTCATGTATGCATATGCATTCATGTATGCATATGCATTCATGTATGCATATGCATTCATGTATGCATATGCATGTATGCATGTATGCATGTATGCATGCATGCATGTATGCATATGCATGCATGCACATGCATGCATGCACATGCATGTATGCATATGCATTCATGCATGTATGCATGTGCATTCATGCATGTATGCATGTGCATTCATGCATGTATGCATGTGTGTGCATGCATGTATGCATGCATGCATATGCATGCATGTATGCACATGCATGCATATGCATGCATGCATGTATGCATGTGCATGCATGCATGTATGCATGTGCATTCATGCATGTATGCATATGCATGCATGTATGCATATGCATGCATGTATGCATATGCATGCATGTATGCATATGCATATCCCTCTCTCTCTCTCTCAAACAAAAATAAAGAGAAAAGATATTAGAAAACAAAAATATAAAGAAAGATAAAAATATACAAAAATATAAAGTGATATATGTGTTACTTACATTGATGTATGTGCAGGTATTCCACTTGAAGTGCTTCTTCGTCGAATTTCCAAAGCTTTGATGCGAAATTCTCCTGCAAAACCAAACAAAGAACATATTAGCAAAACCAAAACATAAAGAGAGAGAGAGAGAGAGGGAGAGAGAAAGAGAGAGGGAGAGAGAAAGAGGGAGAGAGAGGAGGAGAGAGTGAGAGAGAGAGAGAGGGAGAGAGAGAGAGATAGTGAGAGAGAGATAGTGAGAGAGAGGGAGGGAGAGAGAGAGAGAGAGGGAGAGAGAGAGAGAGAGGGAAGGGAGGGAGAGAGAGAGAGAGAGGGAGAGAGAGAGAGAGAGAGAGAGAGGGAAGGGAGGGAGAGAGGGAGAGAGAGAGGGAGAGAGAGAGAGAGAGAGAGAGAGAGAGAGGTAACAAACAGAGTTCTGCTCTACTGTTGGCGCGCGCGAGCTCGAAGGGAGTTCTACATTCGAAAATGATGAATTTCGGGTTCGGGCCCATTTAAAAAGAGAGCGTCGGTATATGCGTCGGTATACGCGTCGGTAGTTTCAGCAAAATACCGACGCATATACCGACGCTTATACCGACATTGTGATTCCGAACCGACGCGGCTATGATTCCGAGGCAATGCAGCTTTCCCAAATTTCTCGAGGGGTATACCGACGCTGACAGCTGCACGTCGGTACACTGACCGTCGGTATTCAGTTGATATGTTGTAGTGCATCGACCACTTGCTTCAGTTCAAGGCACAAAGTAAAGATGATGAAGAGTCAACCTTAACACTCATCATCACCAAGACATTCTCCTCCAATGAGAAATCGACAAGTCTAGGTACCTAAGAAGTCTTTGATGGCCAAGCTCGACACCACTCGAATTTGGGTGCGTAAGGCCTATTTAGAAGCTCAATTATGAAGCCATGTAACAACAATCCCTCCAAAATCACACCGATCACCTACCTCTTCACCTCACAATCCATCTTGTGTATCTAAACTGATGAACCATTTCCAACTAAGAAATGGGTGCCTAGACGGTCCCAAAATCCTCAATCCCATCCATTGTACATTATGACACCTCATTAAACTAACTTTTCTCTTTGTAATAACTCACTAACACCCAAGGTAACTGATCACCTTTATAAAAATCAACCCTTACTAACTCGCCATCATAGCTAATGATATCTCTCATGAACGGATATGTATGCATTATTCAGAGCTAGTAGGAAGTCTAGCAACATGCATTAGTCACTGAGAGATTGTTTACAACTCACTTCACAGCATAAGGCTACATAAAAGGCACATCAATTATGGAAAGGGATTGTAGTCTCACATTATTGGGATCGAGATTAATCTCAATGATAATGTGTTATCCTTTTGTAGCATATTTTTTACACGAACATTCAGGATCAACATGCAGGCAAAAGGATCCTTTGGGGTAGGCACCAACTTACTTGTGGTGGATTTTGATAATTTATCGATAGAAGTCCATCCTTCGATGACACCTCCAGTTTTCTAGGATTTCATGGGCCCAATGCCTGTTGATGACCCACCCATTGGAAGGAGAAAACGGGTTCACATCAAGTCTCATTGGTTTCAAGGTTTAAGAGGACCTCTTGCCGATGCGGAACACATCTACGAAACAACCCTATGCTTTAGAGGCAATACGTGGGGAAGATACCAATTCTTCTCTCAAGATTTTGAAGGAATTTCGAAGAACTGCGACCAATTTGGGAGAAAGTAGGCTTCATTGAGTATTTCCATGCACCCTTTCCTAAACCCGACTTTTATCAATGTTATTATTTAGTCACTACTCTACAACCATCATTCAAAAAGGAACTCCCAGACACCTTTATATTGCCCTCTTTGGTGGCTTATCCTCCTTTTAAGAAGTATATAGTCTCAATGAACCTCATCAGGGCTAGTTTAAAGATTCATGGTTCTCACTCACCCACGAAGAAAGAGAGACTCATCCGAGAACCTATGAAGAAGGGTGACATTTTGAAATGGGCGAACATATCAGCCATCACACTAGAGCTATCAAAGCTGCTGCACATCTAATGCAACACTTTGCATTCCCAGTATAGGATTGCTTCACCTTACCACATAAGAATATTTGGTTTGGACTTTGCCTGACTAATACTAGCCCACAAACCATCGACTTAGCCAGTTGGATACAAGAATAATTATTCTTGACAAATCAAAGATGGCCAAGAAAAAGAGTAATTCATGGCTATTGTGCCATTACAAGAATTATGTATATGTGTCTTGCTTATGACATTCCTATCAAGCCAACGCTATCAAATGCACAATTACAACAATTTAGAGGCACTAATAACAAGTTGCACAAACCACCAAAGGCATGCTCAAGAAAACTAATGAGGGGGCCCATTCCATGTCTCGAGGTACTTACATTGCCATCCCCTCAACCATCACCTCAACAATCACGAATGAAACCTCAATCGACTCTCAGTCTGCATTTATCTTTGTCTACATTTTTCTCTCAATTTAGTCCACTAGTCTATTCCATTGTGCTATTATTTTCTTACACTAGAAAGTCCCTTATCATCAAAGTGACTCTATGGCGATGGGTTGCACATGGGTAGAAATCATTCATGAAGTCAATTAGGAAGATTTCAGCTAGTTCTTGTAAACAAAATAGGGCTTAAGATTGCCACTTGGCAGTTGTGTTGAGCAATCTACAAAGTTTAAATGATATGTCTTTCACAACTCTTACATAAAATCTTGACCCACCTACAGCTGCGTCTTCCTTACAAGAGCGAGCATGGAATAATAATTTTGATGAATAGAAAAACTAGGATGCAATCTTGACTCAAACAACTGTTCTCTACTATAATAAAGACTACACCTATCATTTAGGCACCCAATCGTATGATCAATCAATGAAAATTTTACCAAGAAGCTTTTTTTTTTGAGACACAATAAAATGGAAAGACACACACACCTGACCTCATAAGGTAGAGGCACCCATCTTGGGAAACTCGTGAACACTCATCTTGGAGAACTCATGGATATGTCTAGCTAGGATTTGAACTCAAGACTTCCTCCTAGAAATTCCAAGTATCAACCACTAAGCTATGCCAAGAAGTATTGCACACATCTCAAGACATATTCTAGACATCTAACACTTGGGATGAAATAAAGTGGATAGACCATACGACTCGGATGGTTAATCTTGTAAGTTGACACATTTGGGGCTGTGAAGGCATATGTTTAAGTGAGCTGTTGGTATGGGTATGCATGATTCTCTCTATCCATCATTTTCTCTTACCAACCATGAAACTTTTAGTAGACACAAATTTCATTTTTCAATTAAATCTCTCAATCGAAGTATGGATTATAATATATCCTTCTCTCGATAGAAAGAATCCAAGAAAAGTAGTATGAAGTAAAAGAAGGATCTTTACATTAAGATATGACCAGAACATACTTAAAAATGTTGTGGAGTTCCCACTTCGGATTTTGCATTCGACTATATGTCCTCATTTCTTGCCATCTCTTCTCCTTCTCCTCCTCTCTCTTTTTGGTAGATTTTTTTATTAAAATGGAGGTTCAGCCGAAGCCTACTCCTCTGAGTTTTAACTTTGAAATTGCAACTGTACAAGTGAATAGGCATAGTACTCATGGGACCCCCCGTATCTCACAAAGCAAGGGTTAGACTTCCCAAAGGTAACACAAGAGAGGACTACTCGAAGGCAATTGATTTCAAAGGATATAACATCATGGTTTACATTGGCCTTAGGCCCACATTGTCTTGCCGTAAGTGGGGATTGAATCTTCACCTGCCCTCAAGAGGCGGAAGGCCCATCCAACCAAGCTACATGCACGGACTTCTTGGTAGATTTTTCCTCTAATTCCTTTTGTGCAGTAATTGCCCCTGTGAAACACATGCGCTAATTGGGGAAAAACTATACATTGTTTAGAATACACATGCACTAATTGGGAAAAAAAACTATATATTGTTCAGGACTCTAGCAGCTAGAGATCCTGTGAATCATTAAACAAAATTTTATACCTTTTGTTGAAGTTCCAAGATTTCCACATCCTCAAAAACATCTACTGTGCTCTCCATGTAGAAAAGTACATAAGACTTTGAAGTTGAACCCTCTCTCTCTTTCTCTCTCTCTATCTGTATATCTATCTATCTACATCTATACATATATATACATACATACTGAGAGCTGATTTCTCAATAAACGAGCATAGTGTTAAGTTCCTACTCACATAGTGCAGATTTCAGCTATCAGAAGAATTGGACTTCTGATGCTATGTTCCATTCCCATGAAAACGCATGAAACATGGATACAGCTTATGGCTTATCTGAAAACTTTCATAAGGCTTGATCACATATGCATGGATGGTACGGTGAGTAACATATGATCTTGCTTTTTGTTGGCATCATCATCAAAGCCCAATTCTCATTGTTCTTAGACGTGCATGTGCTCTCATCCCAGAAGTAGGAAGAATATGCGAACTTTATTAGAAAGTGGGTTGTGTGTTTTCTGTGTATGTTCTGTGCCTCATCGTTCTTGCATGTGTTCTCTGTGTGTTCTGTGCGTTGAGTGCTTCACAATGATATGCTAGTGTTTTTCTGTAAAAAGCTTCCACTGTTTTCTATGCAGGACGTTGGTTGCGCTCGGTGGTTACTCCTCACATTGAAGGAGGGCTATGTCGGCAACTTGAAAAGATTATACGTCATGTGACGCATTGCAGGAAATAGTGGTCCCTGGAGCTCTCAAAATGCATGATGTATCATGTATGTAAGGTAGGGCCAGCTGAAAGGAAAGCTTCATCCATATGGCTATGCCGCTCTCACACACATATGATCGTTGGTTCGTCTGTATGCGTAGACAACGTGTGCGTGCATCGGTTTACAGACATGTGAAGTCATTTGGCGAGCTTCTCTCTCTGGAGGTGTCTCTCTCTCTATAAATAAGTAGTATTTTTTGCAGACATGTTCAAACCCTAGCATGAGTTGTGCTGAACTACTAAGCGTGCGACTGCTAGTTCAACGCCATCAAAACAGGGCACCGAGTGAGGATTTACAATGTAAATGGAGATTAATGAAGGGGCGCACGATGGGTTCTTCCGGAGAGAGAGAGAGAGAGGAATCCTAAGCTTTCACTGCCCGCATTGAAAAAATTGTGAGTGCGCGCGCGAGATTGAGAGAGAGAGAGAGAATGAGTGAGAGTTTTCAGTGATGAATCATGGGTTGTAGGCTTATAGCCGAAATGCCTCTACAGCGCGAGTTGAATCATGGGGGGGGACTCGGGAGAGAGAGAGAGGTGGGTCAGCCCTAAGAAAGACTTAGAGTTGCGCATTCGCTGATCAGTCTTCCTACGTGCTCGCCGTCGCCACCTTAAGACGCCCTATTCATGCCTCAAATGAACTCTGATCGTGGCCCGTTGACCATGTTAGCTTTCGACTCCAAGCTCGTGCATGGCCATTTAAACTACGCAGCATGGAATCCTCATCTTCCACACCTTTCTAAGATTGCTTCCTCCGAGGGCGCATCCTGCCATGGCATCTCGATCCAAACCTTCTACATCCGCCGACCTCGATGCGCCTCGTTCTTCTCTTCACAACAGAAGTAACAATACTCCTAACAGAATCAGCAGCAGCGGCACCAGCAAGTCGCCCACCTCTTCGTCAAACACAGAGCATACGAGCCCGGAAGACGCCCTGGGAGGCAGGTCTTACCGCGCCAAGGTCAAATCTACACGCAGGACCGAGCTTGGCGGTGAGTGCGACGCCGCACCGGAATTGGAGGGGGAGAGCTGCAGCAGTTACCGTGGCAGCTGCTGTGAGAGTCCCAAATCGTTCCAGGTGAGTGAGGAGACAAAGAGGTGCCCACCTGCGCCAAGGAAGAAGAAGACGAAGGCGATGACCGTCCCTCTCTGCAACAAACGCCGGACATTGATCTCGCCCTCTCCCTCAGAAATCGAGCTTTTCTTCTCCACCCTGTCCGCACAAAGTGTGGCGCCGCCCATCACCTCTCTTCCCTGACCCTTCTTGGCTTGCCTATTTCGCACAGACGTGTCATAACACTCCATATTCACCTTTTCTGAGCATGTAATTTGGGAAACCGAATTTCCAGTTCCATCGCTGTTCGCGTTCATGCTCATCCGTAGGATACTCCAACCTTGACTCATATGCTTACCTGCAAAGCAGGTGGTCTCGAACCCTAACATAACCCTAACCGTCAATCTCCGCCTCCCAACACACCTAGAAGATTTATGTTACTGCCTTCGAAATATCAAAGCGCCGGATCCCTGATGCAATTTGAGCAAAGAGAACTGTCAAGCTTTGCAGTGGATAAGTGCGAAGGTCTGCTGTCCGCTACATTGCAGAAACTACCTTCCCCTTCAAAATATTGGGCTGACTATACGCCCTCCACAGTCCTTTATCCAATCTCTTTAACAGTGACTATGGAAGCTTATATAAGAAGCTATGGCAGGTCATCTTGTCATTATGGAAGCTATGGCAGCATCGCCTAGAACAACGTGTAACTGCAACTCAAACAAGAAATATATATATTCTCTGTCAGTAAGAGTAACTACTTGACAATTTAAATCTTTTTATACGTTTCATAAATCTTAGAAATCTCAGAGCTTCTGCATTGTTCTGGCTTTAAGTCCACATTTTTCCCTAATCAGCATGCTAAAGATGATTGTTGGTTCACAATCTCATTATATATAGTGGTTGGAAAAACAAGCACTATGATCTGCATGCATTAATCTTTCTTGTTGTTTGAATATGTGCTGTGTGTCAAGGGAATTTATATGATTAAAGAACAAAAAAACTAGAAGTCTTGATGGAAATCCATGCACACAGGAAAACCATGGACAAGGTGGCACAGACAACAGACAGGTAATATAGGCAATTTCCTTTCTGTTGTAAATAATTAGCAGCTTTCTTTGTCTTTATTCCTTTCTTTAGAAAAAAAAGTAAATAAAGATGATTCCTTTACTCTGAATGAAAATATCAACTACTTGAATCTTATTTTCAGTTTCCAATGGTAATATAACATGAGATATTGCTAGAGAAACTCATGTTCATATAAACACACTGCATATGTATAGTATATTATTAGATATATACATGTATCCATCCATAGATGCATACACATATGCAGCCAAGGATGTGTGTATACACAAGAGATATTTACGTACGTACTGTATACATTGCATGCAATCATACATACATTCAGTAATACATACATACATACAAACATGCATACCTACATGCATGCATACGTACATGCATGCATGCATGAGTAATATACACATAGAAGAAAACATATAACTACATGTACATGCATGCATATGTATGTACATACATTTTTAAATATGTACATGTACGCGCACACACGTATTTGTGTACATACATATATACACATACCTACGAGCGTATGCACATGCTTACACACCTGTTCCATACACACATTCATCTATACGAAGGTACATACATACATATGTGCTAATGGACATCGCGTCTTATTTGACCAATATGTGTGTTTCTCACCTATGTGTGATGTTGTTACCCCTTTTCATTGGTGCCGTGGCATGCAGAGTACTCTTCTAGTGATAATCCATGGATGTCATGGCTTGCTAGTCTAGCCATATCCTTGGGACCTTAGACATTATCTTTTCCTTCTAAAAATGATTATCTCAAACTATCAACGAGAGTGAAGGGATTAAATGCTAGATTTATGAAACACGTTGTCTTAGAAGGGGGCTGAATGCTAGATTTATGAAACATACGTTTGTAGAATTATATAGAATAAAGTTTCTAAAAGTTGTGCCCCATAAGACATACCTAGGTTCCCTAGTATCGAATCTAAAAAAATGATGATAATCATATAAATGTATTTAATCTCCATCTACATCCAATGCTCGATAAACACCTGATAAATAGGCACTTGTGATGCAGGGACCGAGAAACATTCCTGGCCTTAAAGGTGAACAATTAAGCATCTCCATTAAGGTAACATAGGCTTAGCTAATGATCTTGGGTGGTTCGAGGAAACACATGAAGCTTATAATTTATGTGAAACCTCAAAAATTTCCTAATTTTCTTTTTAGTATCTAGCTTCTTTGACTTAATAAACTTGTCCTTCTTTCTATGCAAACATGGAAACTTGCCTTTTTTGCTTCCTTCCCAAAATTATTATGCAAGTATGTTGAAGTAAATGTTAAATAAATTATCTTATTGTAATTTTGTGTGATATTCATGGCATGCACAAGGAAACCTACCTTACCTTTACATGTCTTGTGTTCCATTTCTCCACTTTAGAATCAAAGCCTAATTGGTGGACATAAAAGATTCTATTATGGAAACTAAAACAAGAAATGTGAGGATGATGTATTGTGCTTCTCTAAATGAGTAAAAACATTTGCTAAAGAGAGCTCTAAAAAGATAACAAAATATACATATTTAGTGATATCAGACCTAATTCATATCCTGATTATAATATCACTTCATCTTTACCTCAAAATTACTTGTAAGTCATGGTTTTTTGGACCTCCAAAAAGTTTAATTTACAAATTTATTTCTATTCATTAGCTGCCGCAAACTCCCATGCTGATAATTCTCTTTAGAATCTTTTGGTAAAGTTTCACTTTGTGAAGGAACTTGAGAAATTACAACAAAGAAATTTATTTTATACTTAACTTTGGGATTCTAACCTATGTGTTTGGGATTAGAACCTATGCCTTATTCAATTAATAAACAAACCAATTTTCCTAGCTGCGTAAGATCTAAGTAAAGTGGAAAAAGAAAAATTCCATAGAAATTATTATATACCTAACCTTTGTCAAAATGAAGAATAAATTGATTTTTTTTCATTTTTTTACATGAGCTCCCTCCTTCAGCTCTTGTCAGCTTGCGGGCTCGTGTGAATATCCCCTCCACTCATGGTGTCCTCCACCTTCACATCGTCTTGCTTTGTGGGTGTGCACTTGCATGGTCGTTGCTTGGTTTGAATACCACTATTGAGTTGTACTCTCAAGGATCTCCTTCACTTTTGCTAAGGAGATAAGTTCAAAGTTTGATGAAGATGATAAGGCTGCCGGCCAATAACTCGGAATAAATTGCTCACATGGAGAATCATATTATTCTCTCCTCCCAACGTCCATGTATCCTTTCATAGATCTTTCTCTCTCACTGTCTCATATAAGCACCATTTGGCTCCATAGATATGTGCCACATGGCACTCATGTGTGAGCCCAAAAGTGGTCCCCTCTAAGGGATGATTCACACACCCCTCTCTTGGTAAATGTATAACAATTTGTTTTTGGTATTATGAACAATTCACTTCAGAAATAGAAACAAAATGATGAATCTAGAAGTGCATTCCAATGATACTTTAAAGGTATGATTAAAAGAAATTGAAATTGGGATTCTATGTTTTACTTTATCAATCCATGCTTAACAAGAAAGATAGAAACTTGAGGAATAGATTTTGAGATGGAAGATAATCTTTCTATATTTATTTAGATATCTTGATACATGTTCTTACTTTCCTAAAATCATGATATTTTCGTGCTTAAAAGATGGAACAAGAAATTTTCTATCATATTTTGGTGGGGGTTTGAGTGAAAACGCTTAGGTATGTCATGACACTTTTTTCATTCTTTAGGATGTTTTTTTTCCCTAACTTAGATATATTCCCATAACCCTAGTGGGTCACTTGTTGTTTTAAATTATGTGTTTTTTTTATGTTCCAAGGATTCTTCTTAGTCATGTTGATTTTGACAGTTTTGCATTCTCAAATTAAAAAGTACTACCATATATGTTGAAGAGCTTAGTGCAATACAAAATCAAACTTAGGCTATTTTGACCTTGATTCACATGTTGTTGACCATTATGACCATCCACTTACCATATGGTGCAATTTTTTTCTATAGTTTCATGCACTAGTATAATCACTCTAAAGTTTACAAAAAGTATGGTGGGTCTTAGTAAAATCTCCCTAAATTTTACAAAAAGTATGGTGGATCTTTCTAAGGTACTTCTCGTAAATTTCTTATTTGAATATTCTTGTGCTTGCATTAGGGTGTAGTCATTGGTCATGGATAAAAATGATGTATTTGATACGTCAATTATTGAGGAGATGTTGGGTGGCTTATCCATTGTCAAAATCCATGATGTTCAATTTAGTGGTAACAAAGGTTTTTTGGAATGTTGTGAAAGGAATCACTACAAGAAGTGATCCTCTATAGTGAGGGTTGACACGACACAATTTTACCATGTGATTGTGCATTCCATCACATAGAGCATCGAGCGCACACCATCAATTAAATGATGCTTACATCCATGCTCTTTTAGAGGCTCTTAATGATGGTAATTGGACATTGCATATGCAATTAAATACTTTCATGTTTTCAAAGTATATTAGATTAATATGGTCAATGTAGTGCTACCATTTAAGAACTTCTTGAGTCCCCATTACTTCTTTGCTTCAAATAGCCTTTTTGGTACATAAGGGATCAAATTTATATGGTTATGGATTTGCTTCACTCCATGAGATAGTAATTGGACTACAAGCTTTTGAGGGGCTATGTATTTGTGCATATATGGGAAGCAAAAATATTGATGCACAAGTCCACTACAACAGATCGGCCGTATACTGAGGTTTTTATTGAGGGAAATGAACGTGTCTATTTTTGCCCCGACATCGATGTAGGTGTCGTTATGCATGTCGGTATTAAAGCACTAGTATGGGTGTCAGTATGCGCATCGGTATGTGCATCAGTATGCACGTCGGTATAAATGTTGGTATTACCAACACCCATACCGACGCTCATACCAATGCCTCTGCTGTGTGTACCGTCGCGTATACCGATGCCCACTGGGTGTACCGATGCTTATTTCGATGACATTACTGAAAGTACCGTCGCTTATACCGACGACAAAAGAAATCAATAATTAGCATGTGATAATAAAGGTAATATAGAGAAATGATAGTGTACAAAAAAACCTAGCGAAAAAAAATAAACAGAAATTAGTACGTACAAGTGTTTGATAAAAAAATCCTCTAGTCTAGCATCCTCTTGGAGATCCGATGCATCGAGAATATCTATCTCTATGTTGATGGCTTCTATTGTTTACCACGTGGGGCGACTTGTAAAACAAATAGCCACTCTGGTTCTTTTGAATCTAGTATAAAAAAAACTTGCTCATAGTGTTCGGGAAGTACAAATGTATCCCTTTCATCCGTCCATAATTTTGTGGAGTTGACTTGAAGCAAACCGCTTTTATCCCGCCTCACTGTTGTGTTTCTTCCAGACGTGACTAATTTGAACCATTTCACATAAAAAACAAAGTAATCAAACTTCCTAAAAGATAGTTTCAAGATATCTTGAATCACACCATAATAATCTAGCTGGTCTTCTTGAGCATTATCATCTCTTGCACTCGCTCTACTTTTTTGCAAAAAGTTCACCATCACCCCACTATCAGAAGTAGAACTATTTTTATCGATTCATGCGATTTGAAAGTGTCATCCATGAGACCATAGTGCACCGTATTTAGTATACTCCCAATCACATCCCTTTGTGAGTTCTTCTTCTTCTTCAGAGATATCTTCACCCGTTGCCTTTGCTTGTGAAACCGCTCTATCTAGCCATCTGCTCGTTGGAAAAGGTGGAAGAGGTCGAAGACTTTCTGGAAGAGGCAAAAATCGAGTGGAACGATTCCTTCAAAACGGAGCTCTTTCTTTTGCGTTGGTTTCCTTGGCAAGCTCATACTTTTCTAACCACTTCTGCATAGGCTTAGAGTTAACTATGCAAAACTTCATTGCCTTCTCTCTGAAAGCTGCATCCATTTTTCTTTGCAATCCTTTACCTTGTGGTTCATTGCCTACGAGATGAACATCTTCATCATTGCTCCATAAGCGAGGCATTTCGGGATCCAACATACGTAAAAACTCAGTTATGAATACAAGAGACTCTTGTACAAGCCATTCCTCTGCCATGCTACACTCTAGACGTGCTCTCTGTCGAACAAACCCTTTTAATGTCTTCATAAAGCGCTCTAAGAAGAACATCCATCGACTATGGACATTTCCTGCTATTGCAACTTCATCTACCACATGAACCAGTAAATGAAGTTGAACAGTGAGAATACTTGTGGGAAAGTACTTCTCTACCATACAAATAGCCTCGATAGCATTGAGTTTCGCACTCTCTATGCTATCTTTATTTATCTCTTTAGAAGAGATCCACCGTACTAAAGAACTAGTTTTATAAATGGTTCTTCGTACATCCTCCGAAAGACAATCTTTTAGGGCTACAGGGAGCACAAACTGTAAAAACTTGTGCCAATCATGAGACTTGAGTGCTCCAAGATCGTCGTTTCATGTGAAAGCAGTCTTTAGACACCTCATGCATCCAGTAGGTGTCCGAAACTCTGAAATTGTTTTCTTCACTTGTTGCTCTTCCATCGTGAGAAGCACCCAAGGAGCTCTTGGTAACAATACTGTTCCGTTGGGCTTGGTAATTGCCCACAACTCTTGCATACGACCTCGCTCTTCTAAGTCCTCCCTTTGTGCTTTGCTTTCTTTCTTTCCGATCAAAGTCTTCCAAAGAATCTCTCCCACATTCTTAAAAATATGCATCGGGTCTACCAAATGATTGATCAATAAGTCACTCCAATAAGGGAATTCATAAAAAATGGACAACCGTTTTATGCTAGCAACTAGATTTTTTGAATCCTACAGTTGTTTCCAATCGCTAGCTTTCATTTGGCGTTGTGCGTGTCGACTAATTTGTCCTTCACGTAAAACATGTCCATCAGGAAAATATCTATGGTGTCCTTCATAGATAGTTTTACGTAGTGCTTTGGAATAGTGTGCTTCAAGTCGTGGTCCGCATAAGGGACAAGCATGGTAACCCGAAACCGATAAACCTGAACATTCACCATAACCAGGCCAATCATGCATCATCCACATAAGTATGGTTTGCACTCACACGTCTCGTCTTTTTATAGGTTGAGACATGTCACGCACAATAATCCCATCCCATAAAATGCGAAGTTCTTCCACAAGTGGGGCAAGATATACATCCATGTTTTTTACCTTATACTTACCTGGTACAATAAGAGATAATAATAAATGACCTTCTTTGTGGCCAACCATGGTGGGATGTTATAATTGACCAAACATACATGCCATGTGCTCCATGAAGAATTGCGTAAACCAAATGGATTCACTCCATCCATAGCTAGGCCTAGACATATGGATTGAGGCTCACTAGCAAACTCTGGCCACTTACTATCTATGTGCTTCCAAGCATCAGAGTCAGTAGGCACTCGCATTACACCATCTCTAGACCTGCTCTTTGTATGTCATGACATTAACTCAGCTATAGATTTGCATCTAAACATGTTCTTAATTCATGGAATGATAGGAAAGTGGCAAAGAACCTTTGCGGGGATTGCTTCGCCTACAAGGTCTTCTCTAAATCTATTTGCTCCACACTTTGGACATACGTGGAGATGCTCATACTCATTCCGAAAGAGGATGCAATCATTCGGACAAGCATGAATCTTAGTATAATCCATTCCAATGGACTGTAAAATTTTTTTTGCATCTCCACGTGTTGGAGGCATGTCATTGCCCTCTGGAAAAAATTGATCTTTAAGAAGCTTGCAATAAGCAATTAAAATGATATTAGTAAATAAAGTTATTTTGATACAACAATGAAATTTTATTTCAAATCCACTTACCTGAACAATTCAGTGATACTACTATCTGACCATACATAAATGGATTGCAAATTTAGCATCGGGAGTGACACACATAGTACAGATATCTTTGCTCCATTCTAAAGTGGTAAATGTTGATATATTTAGGTAGTGATGTGTGTGAACACTCTAGGACTGCCGGGGCACTTTTTTCCCTCTTTAGAAGGTTTTTTTCCCCCGGCTTGTATATACGCCTATTGCCCTAATGGGCTACTCATCTTTGTACATTCTCTAGTAATACATTCAGTCTTGTGTGTTGTGCTCCAAGCTTCTTCTTCTTCCTTGTGCTGTTCGCGTGCTTCCGCAGACGTCTAACTCCAACAATTGGTATCAGAGGAGGTCGTCGCTTCTTCTAGGGCGCCGTCGACACTCCTCCGTTTGCAGTCTCATATTCGCACGAAATTTGGTGAGCATACTCAGGGTGTTTCCGAGATCAAAACAACTTTGCTGTGTGGTGCCAAAATCGCGATCTGAGCTCGTTTCGACCTCCGAACGCACTATCGCAGCGCTTGTGCAGGCTATTTCGTCCTTTTGTTCCAAAGGTATATACCAGTTTCTGTTCGCCAGTTTAAGCGTCTCGAAGTCTGCTACAGGTCTAGCAGAACTCGTTTGGGCAGTTCCGTTCAACTTTTTTAGATACAGTCAATTTTCTGCATCAAGGTATTTTAATCACCGGCCATGGCTGAAAGCAGTGATGTATTCCGTATGTTGGCTGTTGAGGATAAGTTGGATGGTACCAACTACCCATTATGGGCTTATATGATGCGACATGTACTGGTTGCAAAAGGATTGTGGAACATTGTGCAGGGTGTTGAAAGACGTCCTGTTACACCTGTAACGACAGGTACTGCAAATACAGGTGTTGGAGCTGATGAAGATGGTGTCGAAGATGATATTCCGCAGATTCCTGTTCGTGCTGCTGTTTCTGTTGCACCTACTACAGAGCAGATTCGTTGGGATGGCAGAGATGCCCAGGCACATGCATTGATAGCTTTGTCTGTCAAACGTGCCATTATTCCTCACATTCGCTCTTGCAGAACAGCAAAGGATGCTTGGGATACACTTACCACTTTGTACCAGGCTAGGAATGAGGCTCGTGTTGCTTACCTCCGAAAACAGTTGGAGAGTGAGCACATGAATGAAGGTGATTCGATGGACAGTTTTCTTACAAAGATCAAAGACCTGAAGGAACAATTGATTTCTGCTGATGAGGTTATACCAGATAGCTCACTTGTGCAGACCGTTCTGAATGGTCTTCCTGATTCATATCAGAGTTTTGCCTCTACTCTTCGGTTGATGATGAAAGGCAATCCGAATGCCTTGTCATTTGAGGAATTAGTCTCTGTTCTGTTGCAGGAAGATCAGTCCAGGCAGAACAGGTCCATTATGCGTGTTGCAGATCAAGCTTTCCTGGCTAGTCAGAAGGGCAAAGGAAAATGGAGCTCTTCTACTAGTAAGCAGAAATCTGCAAATGCTGCACAATCGAAGAACCAGGATAAAGATGAAAAGAAATCAGAAAAGCAGAAATTGTTCTGCAAGTACTGTAAAGGAAATGATCATATTATAAAGAACTGTCCAAAACTGGCTGCTAAAGAGGCAAAGAAGAAAGAGGCTGGAATGGTTGTTGCAGAGGCCTCTACACCAAAAACAGAGTCTGCAAATCTTGTGCAGGAAGAAGAATGGGCGTTTACTACTGTCTGCAGTTTTGACCCATCTTCTCATGATCAGTGCATGTCTGCAGTAGACTCAGATGTTTGGTACTTTGACAGTGGGGCGACCAAACATATTACCTCGCAGCGCAGTTTCTTCTCTTCACTTGAGCCTGCTCCTACAGGGAATACTGTCACATGCGCCAATAACTCCTCTTATCCTGTTATGGGAGTTGGTAAGATCATTTTGACTACTGCTGATGGTAGTTCTTTCACTTTGTCAGATGCTTTATTTGTGCCAGGGATCAAAAAGAATCTGTTATCAGTTTCTGCATTAGCCAAGATTGGCTTGGTTGTGAAATTTGTTGATGACAGGTGTACAGTCCATGATCTCTCAAATGGCGATGTGATTATTGCTTCTGGCATTTTATGTCGTGGGCTGTATAAGCTCATAGACTATGAAAGATCTATGAATGATTCGGCATGTGCAGTTCATGATTCTCAGGCTATGTCAGATGCAAAGCTTTGGCATGCACGCTTTGGTCATCTGAATTTTGCTAGTTTGTTACGCCTGCAAAAATCTGAAATGGTGTCCTCTTTGCCCAAACTTGAGGCACCTGGAAAACATGTTTGTGAAGGCTGTATTTTGGGCAAAATGCAGCGTTCTTCCTTTCCAAAAGATGGTTCAGTTCGGGCTATGCAGAAATTGCAGCTTGTACATAGTGATGTCTATGGTCCTATGCAGACACCCTCTTTTGGAAATTACCTTTACTTCGTGACTTTCATTGATGATTTTTCCAGGCATGCATGGGTATATCCACTCAAAGCAAAGTCCGAAGTGTTCATGTGCTTCAAACAGTTTTTGGTTTTGCTGAAAATCTGTCAGCATGTAAAATGGGCACCCTCCGTTCTGATCGAGGGGGGGAATATATGTCTTCAGATTTTAATGCATTTCTCGCTGAACGTGGGATAAAACACCAGTGTACAGTGCCGTATACACCTCAACAGAATGGAGTTGCTGAACGAAAGAACAGGTCACTCATGGAGATGGCGAGGTGCATGGTCAAAAGTCAGGCTTTACCACATAGTTTCTGGCTTGAGGCTGTCATGTGTGCAGCATATGTACTGAACAGGTGTCCCACCAAAGCGTTGCAGTCTATCACTCCATATGAGGCTTGGCATGACCGCAAGCCATCTGTTGCTCATCTACGTGTTTTTGGTTGTTTGGCATATGCATTAGTGCCTGAACAACATCGCAAAAAATTGGATGATAAGGCAGTAAAATGTATTTTTGTTGGGTACAGTTCTGAAAGTAAAGGCTATCGTCTGTATCATCCACAGACTAAACGCATTCTGGTTAGCCGTGATGTTGTCTTTGTGGAAGATGCTATTCAGCCATTACTTTCATGTACTAAGGAGACATCTGTTAGCTCCAAAGACATGTATGATACTTTGATGCCTCTTTTTACAGGTGGACAGGCTAACGCTGGTCCTAATGAGGCAACTTCTCAGCCTTTGCAGGTTTCATATGATGATGCAGATCATTCCATTTCTGATGCAGATTTACATGATGCACTTGTTGATGAGAGAGCTGATATTGAACAGGCAAAAACTATGCCAAAATGGCTGGTGCAGACTTTGCGTGACAGCAAATTAGATGCACCTTTGTCATATCGTACTCGTTCAGGCTCTCATAGTGCCTCCTTTGCATCAGATTGCTATGCTATGGCTGCATCTAGTCTCTGTGATGAGAATGAGCCTGTTTCTTTTGATGAAGCACAAAATTCAGAAAATTGGATGGCTGCTATGCAATCTGAATATGATGCTATAATGAAGAATGGTACATGGTCTTTATGTGACTTGCCTCCTGGCAAGAAGGCCATTGGCACTAAGTGGGTATACAAGCTGAAGCGTAAACCTGATGGTACAGTTGACAGGTATAAGGCTAGGCTTGTTGCAAAGGGTTATGCGCAGGAAAGAGGCATTGATTTTGATGAGACCTTTGCACCTACATGCCGTATGACTACTGTTCGGAGCATTTGTGCACTTGCAGCCCATCATGGTTGGAATGTACATCAGTTGGACATTAAAACAGCATTTCTGAATGGTGACTTGCATGAAGAAGTGTATGTTTTTCAGCCCCGTGGCTTTGTGCAGAAAGGGCATGAAAACCAGGTGTGCAGGTTAAAGAAGGCGTTATATGGTTTAAAGCAAGCACCACGTGCTTGGTATGAGAAAATACATGCCTATCTAATTGCACATGGTTTTGAGAACAGTCCAACTGAAAGCACCTTATATGTTAAGCGTGCTAATGATGTGCTTCTGATCATTGTTGTCTATGTAGACGACATGCTGCTCACTGGTCCTCTTGAGAAGCATATTGCTGATTTCAAGGCTGATTTGCATGGCTCATTTGAGATGTCTGATTTGGGGCATTTGCATCACTATTTGGGCATTCAGTTTATGCAAGTTGATGGTGGAATGGCTTTGTGTCAAACAAAATATATTGACACATTATTGCAGCGTTTTGGCCTTGAAGACTGTAAGCCTATTGCCACTCCTATGGAGACAGGTTTACGATTGAGTCTTCATGATGCTGGAGATGCATTTGATGCTGTTCTCTATCAGCAGGCTGTTGGATGCTTGATTTACTTATGCATTACTCGGCCAGATATTCAGTTTGCTGTCTCACAGATGAGCAGGTTTATGCATTGCCCAAGAGTCACGCATTGGAAAGCGGTTAAGCGCATCTTTCGCTACTTGAGTGGTACTCGGCTACTTGGGTTGTTTTATCCCAAGGGGGGATCACTACCGCCAGATTTGCATGCTTTTTCTGACTCAGATTGGGCTGGTTGCTATGACACTCGTGTGTCCACCAGTGGTTTTTGCTTCATGCTTGGTAGCTCATGTATATCTTGGTTGAGCAAGAAGCAGCCTACTATGGCCACTTCCAGTTGTGAGGCTGAGTATAGGGCAGCTTTCACAGCGACTGTTG
This sequence comes from Ceratopteris richardii, assembly GCA_020310875.1. Lineage (NCBI taxonomy): Eukaryota > Viridiplantae > Streptophyta > Polypodiopsida > Polypodiales > Pteridaceae > Ceratopteris > Ceratopteris richardii. Next base: position 37,532,355 of record CM035441.1, on the reverse strand, counting down.
AGTGTGTGTGGCTCAGACGCCTTATGGCTGATTTGGGTGTTGGCCAGTCTTCTGCCACCACCATCTTCACTGACAGTCAGAGCGCATTGGCAGTTGCGAGGAACCCTGTGTTCCATGCTCGCACTAAGCACATTGAGGTGCATTATCACTATGTCAGGGAGAGGTTCTCTGCTGGGGAGATCAGCTTGGCATATGTGCCCACGCAGGAGAACATTGCAGACCTTTTCACGAAGGCTCTGCCTAGGGAGAAGTTTGAAGCTTTCCGCAAAGCTTTGGGCTTACTTCCTTTTGTGGAGTGATTTCCACATAGCTTGGCACTTCCTTATACATGAGTGCCAGCTCCTTGTTCACCGCATCACTCCCAGGGGGGATTTGTTGATATATTTAGGTAGTGATGTGTGTGAACACTCTAGGACTGCCGGGGCACTTTTTTCCCTCTTTAGGAGGTTTTTTTTCCCCCGGCTTGTATATACGCCTATTGCCCTAATGGGCTACTCATCTTTGTACATTCTCTAGTAATACATTCAGTCTTGTGTGTTGTGCTCCAAGCTTCTTCTTCTTCCTTGTGCTGTTCGCGTGCTTCCGCAGACGTCTAACTCCAACAGTAAACGAGCTAGTCTTTGCATATTTCATATTCTTCATCGACTTCTGATTGTCGAAATTCTGTTGTGTCCATGAAACTCTTGACATCTTCTCCACCATCATGATCTTCGTCCATCTCATAAAATGCTTCGAGCATCTCTTCCATATGTTCAATCCATGTAATGTTATTAGTACTTGCTTGTACATCTAAGTCTTTTTTTGTTCTCTTTTGTCCATGAGAGGTTACTGGTGCAATGTCATTTGGGTCCATCTGCTCACCTGGGGGACCATGTGAATGGTAGCGTAGGTTTTCTAGTGGACTTTTATCAAAGGATCCATACTCTCTAACATGTACAGTACAAATCCATCGTTTTTGATAAATTTGATACTTGCACTGAGTGCAAGGACATGCCATTCTCTCTTCCGGATCCAAACTAGCCATCTGATACAATATGGACATTTTAGAACATTTGTTTTTTTATTAAACCTAAAAATCATACTCTTAAAGACTTAAACCCGAAATACTAAAACCTAAATACTTAAACACCTAAAAAACGTAAAACCCTAATCCTAAAACCCTAATCTATATAATTATCCTATGTTATCTATATATTCAGATTTTTTTCTTAATTAATCCTATTTTTATATATTTAATTATATATATTTAATTAAATTATTTAAAACACTAGTTCTTTTTATATTTATTTATCTATATAATTATCCTATTTTTTATATATATTTATTTATATATTCATATTCTTTCCTTAATTTTTTTCTATATCTTCTCTTTATATAAATTTAATAGAGTTATATGTATGCCTAAACCCTAAAACCCTAATCTTAAAGATCTAGACCTAAAATATGTATATTTCTGTATGCATGTGTATATACATGTATATATGTATTACATGTGTATGTGTATGTGTGTATATATGTTATGTAGGTGTTAAAACCCTAAAACCCTAATCAGAAAGACCTAGATCTAAAACATGTATATATGTGTATGCATGTGTATATATATGTGTATGTGTATATATATATGTATATAGATAGGTGTATAAGTATCTGTGTGTATGTGTATGTGTATGAATATTTACTCTGATTAAAATGATTAAAATTAAACCTATTTTTATATATTTAATCTTATATATCAAATTTATTTATTTAAAACACTAGTTCTTATCATATTTATTTATCTATATAATTATCATATTATATATATATATATATATATATATATATATATATATATATATAATTTATATATTCAGATTTTTTCTTAATTAATCCTATTTTTATATATTTAATTATATATGTTTAATTATATATATTTAATTAAATTATTTAAAACACTATTTCTTTTTATATTTATTTATCTATATAATTGTCCTATTTTATATCTATATTTATTTATATATTCAGATTTTTTCTTGAATTTTTTTCTATATTTTCTCTTTATATAAATTTAATTGAGTTATCTGTATGCCTAAACCCTAAAACCCTAATCTTAAAGATCTAGACCTAAAATATGTATATTTTTGTATGCATCTGTATATACATGTATATATGTATTATATGTATATGTGTATGTGTGTATATATGTTATGTAGGTGTTAAAACCCTAAAACCCTAATAAAAAATACCTAGACCTAAAACATGTATATATGTGTATGCATGTCTATATATATGTGTATGTGTATATATATGTGTATATAGATAGGTGTATAAGTATATGTGTGTATGTGTATGTATATTTACTCTGATTAAAATAATTAAAATTAAACCTATTTTTGTATATTTAATCTTATATATTAAATTTATTTATTTAAAACACTAATTCTTATCATATTTATTTATCTATATAATTATCCTATTTTTTATATATATTTATTTATATATTCAAATTTTTTTCTTAGTTTATATTATTTTTATATATTTAATTATATATATTTGACTATATATATTTAATTAAATTATTTAAAACACTAGTTCTTTTTATATTTATTTATCTATATAATTATCCTATTTTTTATATATATTTATTTATATATTCATATTTTTTTCCTTAATTTTTTTCTATATTTTCTCTTTATATAAATTTAATTGAGTTATGTGTATGCCTAAACCCTAAAACCCTAATCTTATATTTCTGTATGCATGTGTATATACATGTATATATGCATTATATGTATATGTGTATGTGTGTATATATGTTATGTAGGTGTTAAAACCCTAATCAGAAAGACCTAGACCTAAAACATGTATATATGTGTATGCATGTGTATATATATGTGTATGTGTATATATATGTGTATATAGATAGGTGTATAAGTATATGAGTGTATGTGTATGTGTATGTATATTTACTCTAATTAAAATGATTAAAATTAAATCTATTTTCATATATTTAATCTTATATATTAAATTTATTTATTTTAAACACTAGTTCTTATCATATTTATTTATCAATATAATTATCCTATTTTATATATATATTTATTTATATATTCAGATTTTTTCTTAATTAATCCTATTTTTATATATTTAATTCTATATATTTAATTAAATTATTTAAAACACTAGTTCTTTTTATATTTATTTATCTATATAATTATCCTATTATATATATATATATATTTATTTATATATTCAGATTTTTTCCTTAATTTTTTTCTATATTTTCTCTTTATATAAATTTACTTGAGTTATATGTATGTCTAAATCCTAAAACCCTAATCTTAAAGATCTAGACCTAAAACATGTATATTTCTGTATGCATGTGTATATACATGTATATATGTATTATATGTGTATGTGTATGTGTGTATATATGTTATGTAGGTGTTAAAACCCTAAAACCCTAAAACCCTAAAACCCTAATTAAAAAGACTTAGACTTAAACCTAAAATACTAAAACCTAAAGACTTAAACCTGAAATATTAAAACCTAAATACTTAAACACCTAAAAAAACCTAAACCCTTAATCGTAAAACCCTAATCCTATTTTATATATATGTTTATTTATATATTCAGATTTTTTTTCTTATTTTTTTCTATATTTTTTTTAATATAAATGTAATTGAATTATATGTATGCCTAAACCCTAAAACCCTAATCTTAAATATCTAGACCTAAAATATGTATATTTCTGTATGCATGTGTATATACATGTATATATGTATTATATGTGTATGTGTATGTGTGCATATATGTTATGCATGTGTAAAAACCCTAAAACCCTAATCGAAAAGACCTAGACCTAAAACATGTGTGTATGTGTATATATATGTCTATGTGTATATATATGTGTATAAGTATATGTGTATGTATGTGTAAATAGCCTAAAAACCCTAATCCTATTTTTATATATTTGATGTAAAAAAAACTTCAAAATCAAAATTTTATATATTTAATTAAAACACTAGCTTATGTGTGTGTATATGTGTGCATGTGTGTATGTATGTGTGTGTGTGAATGTATGCATGTGTGTATATGTGTATGTGTGTCTATGTATGCATGTGTGAGTATATGTGTATGTGGGTGTATGTATGCATGTGTGTGTATGCATTCATCTGTGTGTGTGTGCATGCATGTGTGTATGTATGTGTGTGTGTGTGAGTGTATGCATGCATGTGTGTATATATGTGTGTATGTATGCATGTTGTGTGTATGTATGCATGTGTGTATATATGTGTGTGTGTATGTATGCATGTGTGTACATGTGTGTGTGTGTGTATATATGCATGTGTATATATGTGTATGTGTGTGTATGTATGCATGCATGTGTGTATATGTGTACATGTGTGTATGTATGCATGCATGTGTGTATGTATGCATGCATGTGTGTATGTATGTGTGTATGCATATGCATATATGTGTGTGTATGTATGTGTGTATGCATGTGTGTGTGTATGTATGCATGTGTGTATATGTGTATATGTGTGTATGCATGCATGTGTGTATATGTGTGTATGCATGCATGTGTGTATATGTGTGTGTATGTATGCATGCATATGTGTGTGTATGTATGTGTGTATATGTGTGTGTGTATGTATGTGTGTATGCATGTGTGTGTATATGTATGTATGCATATGTGTATATATATGTGTGTATGTATGTGTGTATGCATGTGTGTGTGTATGTATGCATGTGTGTATATTTGTATGTGTGTGTATGCATGCATGTGTGTGTATGTAAGCATGCATGTGTGTACATGTATGTGTGTATGTATGCATGTGTAGATGTGTGTGTGTATGTGTGTGTGCATGTATGCTCTATTTTCCTATCTCTATCTTCCTCTCTTTCATCTCTCTTTATCTCTCTCTCTCTCTCTCTCTTTATCTCTCTATCTCTCTATCTCTCTCCCTCTCTCTTTCTCTCTGTTTATCTCTCTCTCTCTCTCTCTCTCTCTATTCTCTCTCTCTCTCTCTCTCTCTCCCTCCCTCTCTCTCTTTCTCTCTCTCTATCTCTCTCTCTCTCATCTCTCTCTCTCTCTCATCTCTCTCTCTCTCTCTCTCTCTCTCTCTCTCTCTCTCTTTCTCTCTCTCTCTCTCTCTTCTTTCTCTCTCTATCAATAGAGAATAAAACAATCACTTACAAGTATGTCCCTCTTTTGGATCGTTGTCGTCAAAGCATAATGTATGTCAGCTATCGTCGAATTTTAAACAATCGATGCCAAAGTACTTCTGCAAAATAAAAGAGAAGAGAAATTATAAGACCTAAAGCATAGAGAAAGACAAAGGCTAAGAGTACGCGCACCACTTACCAAGATGTGAGATCTAAACCGAGAGAGAGTGTGTGCGTGTAGAGAGAGATCTCTGTGTGTGTGCACAAGATAACGCAGGTCGCAATTTCGTTCACATGCGCAAGTTCGACAGAAGACAATCAGTACTGAAACACGTGCAGAAATGTTCAGTTTTGCTCTTGGGTTCCTGGTATGTTTAAAACAAGGCCTCGATATGGGCATCGATAACTTCCAGTAAAGTACCGATGCTTATATCGAGGCCCATACTGACGCCCATATCGACGCTTATACCGGTAGTTGCGGGACACACCGACGATCCGTTTTAAATGGTCATACCGACGGTCATTTGACCGTTGGTATCTTTAAGTGAACTTTTCCAATGTTTATACTGATGCCGAGAGTGACGGTCGGTATGCCCCTCATATGTTGTAGTGGTCCCACTTCCTCCTCTATGTCCAATCTATTTATGTCCACAAAAGTTCACTTCTTTGCTTCATGACTTCCATCCTTCAAGTCCACGATTCCATCTTTCATCCATTCAAATGCTTCCTTAATCATCTCATGTGTAAACCGAATTGTTCTCTTATTTCCTTGTAAGTCCATTACTTGTGCTTCTCGTACTAATGGTTTATTTGCGGCGGAGTGTAAGGTATTCATCACTTGAGTACATCTTTCAAAATCAAGCTTGTAAATAGGCAGTTGCAAATAAGCCTCTATTCTTTCTTTCATCCATGTCTTGATGGTTCTTGGCATATCATACAGAATACAGAATTCCTAAATCATAAATAGGAATTGATGGTCGTGATCCATAATTCATACTGTTATAAAGAAGAGGTGATCACCGGTTGGTTGTTCATCCTTGAACTAATGACCACATGCTTTTACTACACACTTCAAGGGAAATTCATTGATTTCCATTGGTTGCATTTCCTTGGAGTCTTTAGAAGCCACATGCACTTAAACCCACGATTTGATTAACATGAGAGAGTATTGTTTCATGGTGCTCATGCAATTGATATCCATCCTTTAAGTGAGTCCCCTCTCACATAAATTGAGCTAGTCATGATACCTAAAGATACATATTTTTTATTTTTTATTTGATGAAAAGAAACATAAAATGGTTATTCCTAGCTGAAGCAAAATGTTAGTTGTAGTCAATAGAAATTGTTGGAAGTGGGATGGGCCTCAATAACAATAAATCACAGGTTTATAGGATCTTCCAACACTTGAACCTTAACATACACACCTTAATACTAAAAAAGAGATGAGTGAGGGATAGAGAGAGAATAGACAAGGTTTTTCAAGTGTAATAGTAAGCTATGATGCTCATCTACACTATCTATATTCCAATGTCAAATTACAATGTGTGAATATGATACAAAGTGACAACATCTAAATCTAGGCAGAAATAGGAACAAGATACAAGAGATTGTGTGCCTAAGAGGTATGAAGGGTATGTGTGAGAATATGGAGAATATACATAGTTTAGAAGAACTATTTTACAATAAACCCCAATTCTAATTAACCTAAATCTGAAACTAGTGAATGAACGTAGGAACAAAAATAGACTTTTTACTCATAATAACTCAGCAAGATAGCTGATGGTTGGTTGATATGAACTCCTCCAGATACTCGAAGAGTAGAGCACACCTCCTCCAAGAGAGTAGAACTCCTCCTCCAAAGATAGCACTCCAAGATGATCCTCCAACTTGGGTTGAGCACTTGCTAGAGCTCCTTAAGAAGATAATTCAACAATGAACTTAAGCCCTCCTTATATAGAAGTTATGTTTCCAACAATTGGTTTTGAATAAAGCATGCACCAAAACCAAAAATCACCACGAACACCAAAAAAGGCTACGCAAATGCACTTCCATCATTGATTTTTGTGCTAAAAGAGAACTCTTCATGCTGTAATCAGCCTCCATTGAGATTCAAGCCCTGATGGGTGTCATGAAAGGCTTTTCGCCTAGCTAGGCTACCTGCTTGCTCTATTATGGAGTAATCTAAATAATATACATCATATGTTATACTTTGTGGAGATTTTGGACTAAAATTTTGGACTATTATGACTTGTTTCGAACAATCCCACCTTCAATGTCACAATGGTACAAGATTTAATAATCTGTGAAACTTTGGAAAATGTACCTCTTGACCAATTTCCACTAAATCTTGACATGACTGTGCAGGTACCTAGATACTTGAGAAAATACAAGCCTAGATGACTATATAATGTAGCATCAAATGGTTATGAATATGTTTTCAATTGTAATGTCACATTGACATCCATATGTATATGCATAGGCTTGGAATCTGCCGTCTCAAACCTTTCAAATATTTTCTCAATGTATTTTTGCTATGTCATGTCGATACACTCATCTTTGTACTTGAACTCAATCCCAAGATAATAATGAAAAACACCTAAATCATTTACATCAAATGCATGCTTAAGTTTTTCTTTAAACAACTAAAGGTATGAATCCTTAGGACTTGCCATGATCATATCATCAATATATGTGATAAGAATAAGAAAAACCTCTTTCTCATGTTTAACATAAAGATTGGGAGCTACATCTAAGTTTCCAAAGCCAATAGATAGAAGATACTCATGTATCTTCTTATAGCAAGCTCTTGGTGCTTGTTTTATTCCATACAAAGTGTTGATAAGCTTGTACACTAAACGCTCTTTACCTATCTCTTGAAAACCTTCTAGCTACTAAACATAAACATCTTCATGAATATCACCATTAAGAAATGTAGTTTTGATATCTAACTGGTATACTTTCCAACCAAAAAAATGCCGATAAAGAAAGTATTGTCCTGACAACTGTCATTCTAGATGTAGGAGCAAAAGTCTCATCATAGTCAATACCTTTCTTTTGTGCATAACCTTTGACAACTAATCTTGCTTTATACCTGTCAATGGTACGCTATGCTTTTCTTTTGATTTTGAAAATCTGCTTAGCACCAATAGCTTTCTTACCTTTTGGTAACTCACAAAGCTTCCATCTTAAGAAGACCTATTCACAATGTGATTATTTGTATGTAATGCATCAAACCAAAACTTTGTAGAAAGCTTTTGGATGACAACATATTATGCATCATCTCAACAAGTATCCTATTCTTTCTGTCTGCAACACCATTCTGTTATGGTGTGTAAGCATTAGTGACTTGATGCGAGACACCTTTGTCTTCAAGAAAAGCCTTAAAGTCTTTAGACATGTACTCTCTATCACTTCTTAAAATCAAGATCTTTGACTAACATTCATTTTGAACCATAGCTAAGAACTTCTTAAAAGTAGAAAAAACCTCTCACTTCAATTTGAAACCATAAATCCATGAATATCTTAAGAAATCATCAATCAAAGTAACAAACTACCTAAAACCTTGAATAGAATCCATTCTCATTGGACCATTCACATCTAAATGTGTGATCTTGAACTTCCTTGTGGCCATGATGTATCCATGCTTCTTGGAAGGAATTTTATGAAACTTTCCTTTAGGACATCCTTCAGATGACTCTCCATCATCTGGTAAAGCAAAAGTAGGCAACTCTCCACCATACCTTGATCTTTGATGTGCATGAGAGCTATGTAATCGATATGATCAAATCTAGCATGCCATAACTTCATGTTCTCTTTATGTGTAGTAGACCTAGCAACATTAGCATGAATAACTTTTGTTGGAGTTAGATGTCTGTAGAAGCCCGCGAATAGCACAAGGAAGAAGAAGAAGAAGCTTGGAGCACAACACACAATACAGAATGTATTACCACTAGAATGTACAAAGATAAGTAACCCATTAGGGCTTTAGGCATATATAAAACCTGGGGGAAAAAAAAATCTCCCAAAGAGGGAAAAAAGTGCCACGATGGTCCTAGTGTGTTCACACACATCACTACCTAAATATATCAACAAATCCTCCCCTGAGAGTGATGCAGTGAACAAGGAGCTCGCACTCATGTATAGGGAAATGCCAAGCTATGTGGAATCAATCCATAAAAGGAATTAAGCCAAGCTTTGCGGAAAGCTTCAAAATTCTCCCTAAGTAGAGCCTTCGTGAAAAGGTCTACAATGTTCTCCTGCGTGGGCACATATGCCAAGCTGATCTCTCCAGCAGAGAACATCTCTTATTGACATATTGATAATGCACCTCAATGTGCTTAGTGCAAGCATGTAACACAAGGTCCTTCACAATTGCCAATGTGCTCTAACTTTCAGTGACGATGGTGGTAGCAGAAGACTGACCAACACCCAAATCAGCCATAAGGCATCTGAGCCACACACACTCAATAGTCGTTGTGAAAGTTCCCTTATACTCAGCCTCCCGACTAGAAGTGGCCACACTAGGCTGCTTCTTACTGAGCCACGATATGCATGAGCTACCAAGCATGAAGCGAGCACACAAGCATAATAGAAGCCAACCAGGCAGAGTCAAAAAGATCATGCAAATTTGGCGGTAGTGATCCCCCCTTGCAATAAAACAACCCAAGTAGCTGGGTACCACTCAAGTAGCAAAAGATGCACTTAACCACGTGCCAATGCTTGACACTTGGGCAACGCATAAACTTCCTCATCTGTGAGACAACAAACTAAATATCTGGTCGAGTAATGCATAAGTAAATCAAGCATCCAACAACATGCTGATAGAGAACAACATCAAATGCATCTCCAACATCATGAACACTCAATCGTAAACTTGTCTCCATAGGAGTGGCAGTAGGTTTACAATCTTCAAGGCCAAAATACTACAATAATGTGTCAATATATTTTGTTTGACATAAAGCTATTCTGCCATCAACTTGCATAAACTGAATGCGCAAATAATGATCCAAATGCCCCAAAGCAGACATCTCAAATGAGGCATGCAAATCAGCCTTGAAATCAACAATATCTTCTCATGTGGACTAGTGAGAAGCATGTCATCAACATACACAACAATGATTGGAAGCACATCATTAGCACGCTTAACATATAAGGTGCTTTCAGTTGGAATCTTCTCAAAACCAAGTGCAATCAGATAGGCATGTATCTTTTCATACCAAGCACGTGGTGCTTGCTTTAAACCATATAATGCCTTCTTTAACCTGCACACCTAGTTTTCATGCCCTTTCTGCACAAAGCCATGGGGCTGAAAAACATACACTTCTTCATGCAAGTCACCATTCAAAAATGTTGTTTTAATGTCCAACTGATGTACATTCCAACCATGATGATCTACAAGTGCACAAATGCTATGAACAATAGTCATTCAACATGTAGGTGCAAATGTTTCATCAAAATCAATGCCTCTTTCCTGCGCATAACCCTTTGCAACAACCCTAGCCTTATACTTGCCAACTATTCCATGAGGTTTATGCTTGAGCTTGTACACCCACTTAGTGCCAATGGCCTCCTTGCCAGGAGGCAAGTCAAATAAAGACCAGATACCATTTTTCATATTAACATCATATTCAGATTGCATTGCAGCCATCCAATGTTCAAAATTTTGTGCTTCATCAAGCAAAACAGGTTCAGTCTCATCATAGAGACTAGAGGCAGCCATAACATAGCAATCTGATGCAAAAGAGGCACTATGAGAGCGTGAACAAGTATGGTATGAATGAGATGCATCTAATTTGTTGTCATGCAAAGTCTACAATAGCCATTTTGGCATAGTTTTTGCCTCCTCAATATCAGCTCTCTCATCAACAAGTGCATCTTGCAAATCTGCATAAAAAATGGAATGATCTGCATCATCACATGAAACCTGTAAAGGCTAAGAAGTTGCCTCAATAGGAATAACACTAGACTATTCACCTGTAAAAAGAGGAAGCAACTTGGAGCTAATAGATGTCTCCTTCATATATGAAAGTAAAGGCTGAATAGCATCTTCCACAAAATCAACATCACGGCTAACCAAAATGCATTTAGTCTGTGGATGATACAGACGATAGCCTTTGCTTTTAGAACTGTACCCAACAAAAATACATTTTATTGCTTTATCATCCAATTTCTTGCGATGTTGTTCAGGCACAAATGCATATGCCAAACAACCAAAAACATGCAGATGAGCAACAGATGGCTTGCAACCATGCCAAGCCCCATATGGAGTGATAGACTATAGTGCTTTAGTGGGAACCTGCTAAATACATATGTTGCACACATGATAGCCTCAAGCCAGAAAGTATGTGGTAAAGCCTGACTCTTGCCCATACACCTCACCATCTCCATGAGTGACCTGCATTAAAGTCAGAAGTCATATATTCCCCCCCTCGATCAGAACGGAGGGTGCCCATTTTACATGTTGACAAATTTTCAGCCAAAACCAAAAACTGTTTGAAGTACATGAACACTTTGGACTTTGCTTTCAATGGATATACCCATACATGCCTGGAAAAATCATCAATGAAAGTCATGAAGTAAAGATAGTTTCCAAAAGAGGGTGTCTGCATAGGACCACAAACATCACTATGAACAAGCTGCAATTTCTAAGTAGCTTGAACTGAACCATCTTTTGGAAACTAGGAATGCTACATTTTGCCCAAAATACAGCTTTCACAGACATGTTTTCCAAGCGCCTCAAGTTTGGGCAAAGAGGACACCATTTTAGATTTCTGCAGGCATAGCAAGCTAGAAAAATTCAGATGACTAAAGTGTGCATGCCAAAGTTTTGCATCTGACATAGCCTGAGAATCATGTACTACACATGCTGAATCATTCATAGATTTTTCATAGTCTATGAGCTTATACAACCTACAACATAAAATGATAGAAGCAATAATCATGTCACCATTTGACCGATCATGAACTGTACATCTGTCATCAACAAATTTCACAACTAAGACAATCTTGGCTAATGCAGAAATTGATAACAAATTTTTCTTGATCCTTGGCACAAATAAAGTATCTGACAAAGTGAAAGAGCTACCATCAGGAGTAGTTAGAATGATCTTACCAACTCCCATGACAGGATAAGAGGAGTTGTTGGCGCATGTGATAGTATTCCCTGTAAGGGCATGCTCAAGTGAAGTGAAGAAACTATGCTGCAAGGTAATATGTTTAGTTGCCCCACTATCAAAGTACCAAACATCCGAGTATGTTGCAGACATACACTGTTCAGGAGAAGATGGGTCAAAATTGCAAACAATAGTAAACACCTACTCTTCATTCTGCACAAAATTAGCAGAATCTGTTTTTGGTGTAGAGGCCTCTGTGACAACCATTCCAGCGTCTTTTTTCTTTGCCTCTTTTGCAACCAGTTTTGGATAGTTCTTTATGACATGATCATTTCCTTTACAGTATTTACAAAAGAATTTTTGCTTTTCTGATTTCTTCTCATCATTGTCTTCCTTCTTCAAATGTGCAGCGCTTGTAGATTTTCGCTTACTAGTAGATGAGGTCCATTTACCTTTACCCTTCTGACTAGCTAGGAAAGCTTGATCTGTAACATGCATAATGGACCTTTTTTGCCTAGACTGATCTTCCTACAATAGAACAGAGACTAAATCCTCAAATGACAAGGCATTTGGATTACCTTTCATCATCAAACGAAGAGTAGAAGCAAAACTCTGATATGAATCGGGAAGACCATTCATAATGGTCCGCACAAGTGAGCTATCTGGTATAACTTCATTAGCGGAAATCAACTATTCCTTCAAGTCTTTGATCTTTGTTAGAAAACTATCCATAGAATCACCTTCATTCATATGCTCACTCTCCAACTATTTTCGGAGGTAAGCAACACAAGCCTCATTCCTAGCCTGGTACAATGTGGTAAGTGTATCCCAAGCATCCTTAGCTGTTGTGCAAGACCGATTGTGAGGAATAATGGCACATTTGATAGACAAGGCTATCAATGCATGTGCTTGAGCATCTCTGCCATCCCAATGAATTTTCTCTATAGTAGGTGTAGCAAAAACCATAGCACGAATAGGAATCTGAAGAATATCAGCATCTTCAACACCATCTGCATCAGCTTCAATACCTGTATTTGCAAGTGTAATAGGATGTTTTTCAACACCTTGCACAATGTTCCACAATCCGTTTGCAACCAATACATGTCGCATCATATAAGCCCACAATGGGTAATTGTTACCATCCAACTTATCCTCAATAGCCAACATACGGAATACATCACTGCTTTCAGTCATGGCCACTGACTAAAATACCCTGATGCAGAAAAATTTTTGTATCTGGAAAATTTGAATAGAACTACCCTGACGAGTTTTGCTAAACCTGTAGCAAACTTCGAGATGCTTATACTCGCGAACCGAAACTTGTATATATCTTTGGCACAAAAAGATAAAATAGGATGCACAAGCATTGCAATAGTGCATTCAGAGGCTGTAAGGAGCTCACATCGCGATTTCAGCACCATAGAGCAAAGTAGTTTTGATCTTCTAATCACCGTAAGTATGCTCACCAAATTTCGTGCAATTCTGAGATTGTAACCGGAGGGGTGTCGATGATGCCCTAGATGAAGCGGCAACCTGCTCTAATAGCAATTGCTGGAGTTAGACGTCTATGGAAGCATGCAAACATCACAAGGAACAAGAAGAAGCTTGGTGCACAACACATAATACGCAATGTATTACCATTAGAATGTACAAAGATAAGTAACCTATTAGGACTTTAGGCATATATACAAGCCAAGGGAAAGAAACCTCCTAAACATGGAAAAAATTGCCCATGTGGTCCTAGTGTGTTCACGCACATCACTGCCTAAATATATCAATAATTTTGAATATCACAAACATGCCACTTTTGGTTTCACCTTGAAGTAGACAATGCTCCTCATTAGGTGAGAGGATCTGACATGAATCTTTCTTAAATTCAACTTTATAACCATCTGACAATTGGCCAATCTTCAACACTATTACTTGATGCTTTCTTCTTGCACCTTTATCAATTGGCCAATCAAAATCTAAAAAATGTGAAGACTTTGGAAATACCATAGTATGATTGGAAGTTCCTTCAAATATAAAAAATTTCTCTAATTGCAACCAAGCCTGACAAGAGGTTCTGCATGACTTGATTTGGGGTACAATATGCCTCTTGAATCCCATAGCAATATATGAAAGTGCTTGTGCATCCTTGAATCCCATGTGGATTGCTCTTCTGTAGGAAGTAATCTGATAATAGTACCATTAACTCTTGATGATGAAGTGGTTCCTTCTTCTTCATTAACCTCATGTTGAGCTAAAATAGGAACATGGGTTCTTCTAGAAGATGAAATAGCCTCTTCTCTGACTTGTCTTGGCCTTGGATAAGTGCCATTGACAATATTCCACAAGTCCTTTGATACTAAGAGATTCATCATCATAAAACTCCACATTGGATAGTTAGACATTCCTTCAAGCTTGTCTTCATTCTCAAGTCTATAGTCACTCATGTTGTTAAATGTCTATGTCAACTATGCTGTGATACCAAATGTTGCAAGTGGGGTGGTCCTCAATAACAATAAATAACAAGTTTACAAGATCTTACAACACATGAACCTTAGCATACACACCTTAATACTCAAAAAGAGATGAGTGAGAGATAGCGAGAGAATATACAAGATTTTCCAAGTATAATGGTAAGCTATGATGCTCACATACACTATCTATATTCCAATGTCAAATTACATGTGTGAATGTGATACACATTGACAATATTTTAACTAGGTAGAAATAGGAACTAGATACAAGAGATTGTGTGCCTAAGAGGTATGAAGAGTGTGTGTGTGAGAATATGGAGAATATGAACAATTTAGAAGAACTGTTTTACAACAAACCCAAATTCTAAATAAAAAACTAGTACATGAATAAGTAGGAATAGAAATAGAATTGTTACTCACAGTAACTCAGTAAGATAACTGATGATTGGATGATATGAACTCCTCCAAATACTTCAAGAGTAGAGCACACCTCCTCCAAAGATAACATTCCAAGATGATCCTCCAACTTGCATTGAGCACTTGCTAGAGCTCCTTAAGAAGATAATTCAACAATGAACCAAAGTGCTCCTTATATAGGAATTATGTTTCCAATATTTGCTTTCGAATAACGCATGCACCAAAATTGAAAAGCATTACAAACGCCAAAAAAAATGCTACACGAACATGCTCTCATCATTGATTTTCATGCTAAAGAAAACTCGTCATGCTATAATCTACCTTCGCTGAGATTCAAAACCTGGTGGGTGTCATGAAAGGATTTTCACCTATCCATGATGCTTGATTGCTTTGTTGTGGAGTAATCTAAATGATATACATCATATGCTATACTTTGTGGAGATTTTGGATTAAAATTTTGGACTATTATGACTTGTTTCCATGGTGCTCATTTAGTTGATATCCTACCTTTAAGTGAGTCCCTCTCACATAAATTGAGCTAGTCATGATACCTGAAGATACATCATTTTTTATTTTTATTTGCTAAAAAGAAACATAAGATCGTTAGTCCTAGCCGAAGCAAAATGTTAGTTGTAGTTAGTAGAAATCCTATTCTACTATAGTACAAATGAAGACCTACTTCCTTGGAAGGAGATGTGCACCACTAAAAAACTTAAAGAATCCATGTGCCAAATGTGAGGCCTTATAGTGTGTCCCTATAGTGCATACTCTAGGTGCTTTAGCTCAGCATGAGTGCAATCCTGACACTTCTTCTCCCGCTGTTCTTTTGCTTTCTTTGGTACCAACTTTGATATGTTTTTGTAGATCTCTTTTGATTGTTCTTCAATGTTGGTTGGTGTGGTCCTTATGCTATGTCATGTGCTTTGACCTTCCAAATGTACTTGCATTGATTATGATGTTTCCTTGGTTTCATGGCCTTTTTCATTCATCATTCTCTTGAAGTTTTGGTGTAGCCTTTGATTGCAATCTGATTACATTTTTGAATGAATTAATTTCTTCTCTGGCTTTCTCCATTATCTTCTTTGGTATCCACACTTGCTTTTGTTATCTTTGAGCTTCAACAAGTTGTTTGGGTAGCCATAGTGGAATTGTCTTTGAGTTGGTCAATGATACTTTTTCTACCTTGAATGTCTTTCTTCATCTAGGGTTTGTTGGTTAGGATTGATACATGTTGCATTTATACTCCTGACGTTGATCTTTGTGAATCCATATTTGTTTGATTCTCCTATTTGACTACTGGTGACTCATCCTAGATACCAAATTTATAGACAGTTCTCTACATTCTGCTTAAGAATTAATGACCTCATTGTGGCTCTCTGAAATGCTCTCTTAAGAAGGAGGAGTGGGATGATCACATGTAGTAGGACAATAATTTTCATTGACACCCAAGATAGATTGAAGAATGTCATCCTTTGATAAAGAGTTTGACTAGGGTTCTAAGTCGTGCATACTTCATTTAGGTACATTAGGGTTTCCCATTTCAACTGTCTTTAGAGGTTTCTTGTCTAGGAGGCTAAAGACTTCTCTATGTCCTACCTTATGGTTGATATATATCCTTGGGCAAGATTTATGGTAACATTAAATTTGTATATCCAATCTTGACCTAGAACTAGTTCTTCTAGTAAGCGAAGGTCTTCACAAACCAAAATTCTTTGTTGCATACTATTGGTGCATAATGTATCCCATGATGATGGAAAGGTGGATAACAACAAGGGTGCTTTCATTTCATTATCCCCATCCATTTTGTTAGTCTGCAATTTGGAGAATATAGCATCAAACTCATTTTAGATGAGCAGCAATACTATTTGTGTGCTTCATGCGAAGGTCATATGACATTCTCATCAGATACACTTTATTTGATGCCATTTCTTTTTCATATGTATTGCATAACTTCTTCCAAAGCTCCTCTGCACTTTCATAGTCCAATTCTCTAAAGTAAGCATTATCTACTAGGTGCAATTGAATTGTAGAGCTGGCCATTTCATGCAACTCATCCCAATCATCTTCATCCATGTGAGCAAGCATATTTAAGATTCCATTTACTGGCTTCCGTTGCCTCCTCTGAATCATCAAATTTTTAATCTGATTCTTCCATAGAGAAAAGTTGTGCCATCGAATTTTCGAATCTTAAAATGGTCTTTGTGCTACAAGTTATAGCTCCTCCTTAGAACACTAGCACTAGATCCTAATCCACTAGACATGCCATAGACCTTTGATGCCATGATGATAGAGAATTGAATATAATGAAATGGAGCTAGAAGATTCCAAACACCATTGAAGCTCAAAAAAGGATGACCAAGTGTCAGATTCTGGGAAAAAACTCAGGAGAGTCTTCCTAGAAAAATGAATTAATGAACTGTAATGACCAACCAAAAGGATTATATGAGAATAAATGTGCTCACACCAATAAGTGTATCAAGGAGTAAATTGACCACTGTATAGTTGACAAAACCAAAAATTCTGGAAAAACTTTTCCAAAGTATCCTCTGCAAAATGACCGTATGACTAGTGTCAAAATCTTGTAAAACCGCAACTATTGACATGTTAACTTGCATAATGAATCACTGACTCCAATGCATATAATCAGTTACCCCAAAGAAGCCAACTAGGCTTATCGAGCATCTATCATACATCTCCTATGGTGGGTATGGGTAAGTCTTCCACCTGCATCACCAAAGAGATCCTAACATCTAGGTGTCAAAGAAAACCTCACCATGACCCTCTTTATCAAACATAAAAGGTTTTATGCAAAAAACATAACCGCTATATAAATGACCACATGGACGTACATAAGCAGTATCCACAAAAGTGTACATAGTGTGTATGTGCTCAATATATGTAGTAAAATGGCACTGAAGGGTTGAATTCATAGTCCAAACACTGGCCAACGTTCTTTGGGCCAAAAAAAAAGCCTGGATAAATTTGCATTGGTTGTTCCCACCACAACTGAAAACATTTCAAGAAATCTATAGATTTACTAGCGTGGCTAAAAACACATCCCCAAAGGTGATTATTCTCCATCAAAGAAGTACAAAAGAGCACTCATCATGATGTTCTTGAACCTATGTAATGAGAACTATGCGTGAAAGTACCCCAAAATGACTCTAAAAATCACCCCAAAAATGCTTCAAAATAGGCTTTAAAAGCAAAGAGTGAAGCTTTGAGGGATGAAAACATGTTCAAGGTAATGTTAGCCTTAGTCTTTCCCCTTCTTCAGACACCACAAGAGTTTAGCTTAGTGGTAAGAGAGCTTGTTGATTAAGCGGGCTCTAGGGGGAACAAATTGGGATATGTGACCTCCCGGGAAGTGTTGGGAACCTACTTCTTCCTTGATCGTTGAGGTCCTCCCTTGCACGCAGTCAATGATGATCGTGAACGAGTGATGTGTGTAGATGAAAACGGAGAATCACACTAGATGCACACACACACACAAGGAAGAGAAAATAAGATAAAACAATGGAGTGTATTCTATTCATGAACAAGATTACAAGCTCTTTACTCTCTCTTAAAAGCTTTCTCCAAAAATTAGGTCTCTAAAAATGAGCTCTCTAGCGTTTTTTACAGTTTTTAGGTGAGTTTTGGCTAGTTTTAGACTTAAAGTTTATCATGATTAAAAAGTATGATCTAAAACTAATTTGATGGCTTGAATGGACTCCAAAAATTATGCAATCCAAAACTTCACTTCTACCCAAGCTCCTCAAGCTTGACAACTCCTTTGCTTGTGCAAAATGGAGCAAATAATTACAAATGAAGGGTTTTTGTATAAAGTCTTAGTGATGAAAATCACTATTTTACGAAGAATTGGATATTTTGTAGAATTTGAATGGTGAGGCCTTCCTCTCATGTGATTTCATGTCTTTTTTGGATACTTTGTTCACCGCGTGCTCTTCTACTTTCTTACCCTTGCTTGCCAACAACTTATAGGTTTTATTCTTCCTATGGAAAGATATAGAACTTGATGTTAGAACAAGGAGAAACTTAAGATGTCTTGAGTTTTTCTATTTTTCTAGATGCAAATATGTTTTCTACTATTTTCTCACATTATTTTTAGTTGTATTCTTAATATTGAGAAAAAGAGCTTTAAAAAGGCTTCAAAAGAAAACAAGGGTTCCTAGATTTGCATGTCAAGATAGGGAGAAACTTACAATTATTTCAATTGTTGCAAGTTTCTATATCTTGAAGGATTTATTGTTGGAGTTTGAGGTTTATAGAAGCACATTAATAGGACAAGCAAGAAGAAGAAGCCTGGAGCAAAACACAATACAGAATGTATTACCAAGTGAATGTACAAAGATAAGTGATCCATTAGGTTTCTAGGCATATATACAAGCTGAGGGGAAAAACCTCCTAAAGAGGGAAAAAAGTGTCTTGGTGGTCCTAAGTGTGTTCATACACATCACTATTAGAATATATCAACAAATCACCTTTGGTAGTGATGCGATGAACAAGGGGCTGGCACTAATGTATAAGGAAGTACCAAGCTATGTGGAAAAGAGATCAATCCACAAAAGGAAGTAAGCCCAAAGCTCTGCAAAAAGCTTCAAAATTCTCCCCAGCCAGAGCCTCTATCAAAAGGTCTACAACATTATCTTGTGTGGAACATAAGCCAAATTAATATGTCTAGTAGAAAACCTCTCCTTGACATAATGATAGTGCACATCAATGTGCTTTGTGCAAGCATGGGGCACATGGTTCCTTGCATCTTCCAATGCTCTCTGACTATCATGAAGATGGTGGTAGCAAAAGACTCACCAACATCCAAATCAATGAAAAGGCATCTCAGGCACACATGCTCAACAATCCTTATGAAATTTGTCCTATAATAAACCTCACAACTAGAGATGGACATAATAGGCTCCTTCTTGCTCAACCAAGCTATGCATGAGCTACCAACCATGAAGAAAAAACCACTAGTGGACACACAAGTCTCATAGCAAACAACCCATTTTAAGTTAAAGAATGCATGTACTAGCAATGATCTCCCTGTTGATATATTTAGGTAGTGATGTGTGTGAACACACTAAGATCGCCGAGGAAATTTTTTCCCTCTTTAGGAGGTTTTTTTTTTTTCCCTCGGCTTGTATATACGCCTATAGGCCTAATGGGTTACTTATCTTTGTACATTCTAGTGGTAATACATTTAGTATTGTGTGTTGTGCTCCAAGCTTCTTCTTCTTCCTTGTGCTGTTTGCGTGCTTCCGTAGACATTTAACTCCAACAATTGGTATCAGAGCAGGCCGTCGCTTCATCTAGGGCATCATCAACACCCCTCTAATCAGAGTCTCAAAATTGCACAAAATTTGGTGACTATACTCAGGGTGATTAGGAGATAAAACAGCTTCACTGTGTCACACCAAAATTGCAATCTGAGCTCGTTTCAGCCTCCAAATGCACTATCATAGTGCTTCTGCAAGCTATTTTTTCTTTCTGTGCCAAAGATATATACAAGTTTCGGTTCGCCAATATAAGCGTCTCAAAGTTTGCTACAACTCTAGCGAAACTTCTCAGGGTAGTTCTGTTCAACTTTTTTTAGGTACAACCATTTTTTTGCATCAGGGTATTTTAGTCAGTGGCCATGGCTGAAAGCAGTGACATATTCCGTATGTTAGCTATTGAGGATAAGTTGGATGGTACCAATTACCCATTGTGGGCTTATATGATGCGACATGTATTGGTTGCAAAAGGACTGTTGAACATTATGTAGAGTGTTGACAAATGTCATATTAGACCTGCAAATAGAGGTATAAAGCTGATGCAGATGGCGTTGAAGATGTTGATATTCTTCATATTCCTATTCGTGCTACGGTTTCTACTACACCTATTGCAGAAAAAAATTGTTGGGATGGCAAAGATACTTAGGCACATGCATTGATAGCCTTGTCTGTCAAACGTGCCATTATTCCTCACATTTGCTCTTGCAGAGCAACTAAGGATGCTTGGGATACACTTACCACATTTTACCAAGCTAGGAATGAGGCTCGTGTTGCTTACCTACGAAAATAATTGGAGAGTGAGCATATGAATGAACGTGATTCTATGGATAGTTTTTTGACAAAGATTAAGGATTTGAAGGAATAGTTGATTTCTGCCAATGAAGTTATACCAAATTGCTCACTTGTGCAGATGTTCTGAATGGTCTTCCTGATTCATATCAGAGTTTTGCTTCTACTCTTCGTTTGATGATGAAAGGCAATCGAAATGCCCTGTCATTTGAAGAGTTAGTTTCCTGGCTAGTGAGAAGGGCAAAGGTAAATGGAGCTCATCTACTAGTAAGTAGAAATCTGCAAATGCTGCACATTCGAAGAAGGAAGAAAAAGATGGGAAGAAATCAGAAAGCCAGAAATTGCTTTGCAAATAATGTAAAGCAAATGATCATGTCATTAAGAGCTGTTCAAAACTGGTTGCTAAAGAGGCAAAGAAGAAAGATGTGGGAATAGTTGTTGTAGAGGCCTCTACACCGAAAATAGAGTCTGCTAATCTTGTGTAGAATGAAGAATGGGCGTTTACTATTGTTTGCAGTTTTGACCCATCTTCTTATGAGCAGTGTATGTCTGTAGTAGACTCAGATGTTTAGTATTTATATAGTGGTGCAACCAAACATATTACCTCACATCACAATTTCTTCACTTCACTTGAGCCTGCCCTTACAGGGGTTACTGTCACATGCACCAACAACTCCTCTTATCCTATTATGGGAGTTGGTAAGATCATTCTGACTACTGCTGATGGTAGTTCTTTCACTTTATTGGATGCTTTATTTGTGCCAAGGATCAAGAAAAATCAGTTATCAATTTCATCATTAGCCAAGATTGGCTTGGTTATGAAATTTGTTGATGACAGATGTACATTTCATGATCTATCAAATGGGGACATGGCATTTTAGGTCATGGGATGTATAAGCTCATAGACTATGAAAAATTTATGAAATATTCAACATGCAGTACATGATTCTTAGGCTATGTCAGATGCAAAGCTTTGGCATGCACACTTTGGTCATCTGAATGCTGCTAGTTTGCTATGCTTGCAAAAATCTGAAATGGTGTCCTCTTTGCCCAAACTTGAGGCACCCGAAAAACATGTTTGTAAAGGCTGTATTTTGGGCAAAATGCAGTGTTCCTCCTTTCCAAAAGATGGTTCAGTTCGAGCTACTCAGGAATTGGAGCTTGTTCACAGTGATGTTTGTGGTCCTATGTAGACAACCCTCTTTTGGAAACTATCTTTACTTCGTGACTTTCATTGATGATTTTTCCAGGCATGCATGGATATATCCATTGAAAGCAAAGCCTGAAGTGTTTATGTGCTTCAAACAGTTTTTGGTTTTGGCTGAAAATCTATTAGCATGTAAAATGGGCACCCTCTATTCTGATCGAGGGGGGAATATATGTCAATTGACTTTAATGCATTTTTGGCTAAATGTGGGATAAAACATCAATGTACAATGTTGTATACACCTCAACAAAATGGAGTTGCTGAACAGAAGAACAGGTCACTCATGATGATGGCGAGGTGTATGGTCAAGAGTCAAGCTTTACCACATAGTTTTTGGCTTGAGGCTATCATGCATGCAGCATACATACTTGACAGGTGTCCCACTAAAGCACTGTAGTCTATCACTCCATATGAGGTTTGGCATGGTCGCAAGCCATCTGTTGCTCATCTGCGTGTTTTTTTGGTTATCTGGCATATGCATTAGTGCGTGAACAACATTATAGGAAATTGGATGATAAAGCAATAAAATGTATTTTTGTTGGGTACAATTCTGAAAGCAAAGGCTATCATCTGTATCATCTAGAGACTAAATGCATTTTTGTTAGCCGTGATGTTGTTTTTGTGGAAGATGTTATTTAGTCTTTACTTTCATGTACAAAAGAGACATCTGTTAGCTCCAAAGACATGTATGATACTTGGTGTCTTTTTATAGGCAGATAGTCTAGTGTTGGTCCTAATGAGGCAACTTCTCAGCCTTTACAAGTTTCATGTGATGATGTAGATTCTATTTCTAATGTAGATTTACATGATTTACTTGTTGATGAGAGAGCTGATATTGAGGAGGAAAAGCCTATGCCAAAATGGTTGGTGCAGACTTTGGGAGACAACGAATTAGATGCATCTCTATCATACCATACTTGTTTAGGCTCTCATAGTGCCTCTTTTGCATCAGATTGCTATGCTATGGCTGCCTCTAGTCTCTATGATGAGACTAAGCCTGTTTTGTTTGATAAAGCACAAAATTCTGAACATTGGATGGTTGCAATGCAATCTCAATATGATGCTATCATGAAAAATGGTATCATGAAAAGATGTGTGTGAACACAGTAGGACCGTCAGGGGCACTTTTTCCCTCTTTAGGAGGTTTTTCTCCCCCAGCTTGTATTTACGCCTATAGCCCTAACGTGTTACTTATCTTTGTGCATTCTAGTGGTAATACATTCAGTATTGTGTGTTGTGCTCCAAGCTTCTTCTTCCTTATGCTGTTTGAATGCTTCCACAGACGTCTAACTCCAACACTCCCCTTGGGATAAAACAATCCAAGTAGTCGAGTACCACTCAACTAGCGAAACATGTGCTTAACCACCTACCAATGCATGACACCCAAGCAATGCATAAACCTATTGATTTGAGAGATAGAAAACTAAAAATCAAGTTGAGTTATGCATAAGTAAATCAAGCATCCAATAGGCTAATGATAGAGAACAACATCAAATGCATCTCCAGCATCATGAAGCCAACTTTAAACATGCTTCCATGGGACTAGAAATAGGTTTGCAATTTCAAGGTCAAAACATTGCAATAATGTGTCAATATGTGCCCTCTCTCTCTCTCTCTTGCTCTCTCTCTCTCTCTCTGTGTCTCTCTCTCTCTCTGTGTGTGTGTGTCTCTCTCTCTCTCTCTCTCTCTCCCTCTTGTTGGAACATCAAGCTTATACTATGCTTGAGGTGGATTTGATCTACATCAAAAAGCTATCGTTTGGATTACGTCAAATAATATCTGTTGGAGAGTTCTTTTACTTATGCTCATTTATTATATTAAAAAATAAGATTTTTTAAGGATCATTTACCATTGTAAAAGCCTAGAGCTTTACACATGTGAAAGGAGAAAAAGAGAGCTCAAATTCCATGAATTTAAGGTGGTTGAACTTGGTAATCAATGAATTAATCAATCACCTAAAAGTACATTAAATTAGATCTTCAGTTTTCCTAGATTATAGAAAAGTGAATTGATTCTCTTCAACAACTAATCCCACCTTCATTTGAATTCAAAATCCACTTGTAAAATCCATGAAGAAATTCAATAGTATATATAAAGAATTCAAATCACTTGTACATTACATGGAAGCAATATACATACACTTATGGCCATCATTGTCTTGCTCCACCATTTCTCTACATCATCTTCTTCAACAATAATACACTTACAGAGGCTACTGCTCTCTCTATAGAGCTCCAAATTGGATGAATAAGCATGTATTGGAAAGTTATTAGTGTTTAGTTTATGTGTACAAATTTTCAAAGCATTTGTTTTAGTAGATTGGTAGAAATCTCAGTTTTTCTGTCTTGAGGTCTATCTCTATGCAACCTTGAAAAATAGGGGGGTACCATTATTGAGTGTCAAGTTCATTCTAAAAGCATATTTTGCTTATTTCTTGTAATATTTTGCATTCTATACACGCAACCTTATGTGTATCATTCCTCCGAAAGGATTTTATTCAATGTAATCATGTTGGCTACTATGAGCATTTGAAGTTGATTGTTTCATCCAAAGATAATAAGTTTTTTGAGCTAGTCAATGCACATACCTATGCGTTTTGTATCAACTCTTTCTCCTTGATGCTCCAAATCATAGTGGATTTTATTGCACTTATCACATGCTTATAGGTCTATTTGAATCTCCATAAGCTCAAGGGCTGATCCTTGGTTGGTTGGCTAGACCGAAATTTGTCGCTTCGCAACTCACTTTTCTACCTCCTACAAGCTTCTCCAAGTTCTTTTAGTGGTATCATAGCCAGATAAAGATGGATGATGGCTTTCCCTCAATGATTGTGAAGCTTGATGGACATAACTATGTAGCTTTGAAAATCGAGATAGAGGCCTATTTGCAAGATAGAAATCTTTATGGAATTGTAGCAACTGATGAAGCTATGCCTATTCTAAGATCCAAATGAGGACCTACACAAGAGGAGAGAGATAACCTCACACTTTGGTGCACAAGAGATGCTCAAGCAAGATCATACATACTAAACTCTATCTTGGACTTTCTATTACCACATATTAGAGGATGCAAGACATCTTAAGAGACTTGGGATGCCCTAGAGACTTTGTTTTTTGCTAGTATTAAAGCAAGAAAGAATCATCTTTGGAATGAGTTCAAGGAGATGAAGAAGACACCTAAACAAACCATCATAGAGTTTGTTACAAAGGTCAAGGAGGTTGTTGATAGATTGGCATCCATTGGAGAGCTGATTGAAGAAGAGTCCATCATGAAGTAAATTCCCAATGGGATTAGAGGTGACAAGTAATGGTAGTCTTTCACCACGACTTATGATCTCATCATGGATGTGCAAACCCTAAACTTCAACATCTTTCTTGGAAAACTCTTCAATCAAGAGGCCAACAATAGCGTAGAGGAAGGTAACTGCTATCATGGTAATCCAACTAGTGCTCTATATGCTGATAAGAAGGACAAGAAGCTGAAGGGAAAGAAGAAGGAAGAAGAAGAGGAGACTTCCCAAGCCAACTTTGCAAGCAAGAGCAAGTGGAAAGGGAAGAAGAAGGGACCAAAGCATAACAAAACGAAAGGTCAGAATGTTCAACCTTGTGATATCTGTGATAAGACCTACCACACCATTTAGAATTGTTGGTTCAATAGGAAGACCCAGAAAGGAAGTTAAAGAGATGGATATGGTAGCAATAGAGGCAGAGGTGGACACAACTTCAACAATAACAATAGAGGCCATAACAGAAGGGACTACAATAATTATTTTGAAGATCAACTATATGAAGACTCATTGGCTCTAAAGAATCTAAGCCATAAAGAAGGTAAAGAAGAGGATCATTTTTTCTACATAGATTCAAGATGTTCAAGTCATGTTGCAGGCATTATTGCTCTTCTATCTGACTTGAAAAGTCCAAAGCATAGACATGGAATAAAAACAGGGGATGATACTAATCATAATGTGGAGAAGATTGGTAATATTAAAACTTCCAATGGACGAAAAGCATTCTAAGTAAGGTTCTCTATGTACCCACTATCACTAAAAACATAATAAGTGTAGGCCAGATAGTCGAAAAAGGCTTGCAAGTTAGGTTCATCCAACATGGAGCTTTTGTGGAAGATCCATGTCAAGGCTTTAAGAAGATAGCCATAGGTGAGAAGCATGGTAGGATCTTTACTTTTGAAGTAGGAGAAACTATGAACATAGCTCTATTCAACTTTGGGTCTCAAACTCTAAGTGAGCTTAAAGTGTGGCATAAGAGACTTGCTCATGTGAATGAAAGAACCTTGAAGGATATATGTAGGGATCAAAGTGTTCTAGGATTTCCAAGCATATCAAAGCAATACATGATCAATAGATGTGATGCATATCACACTGGAAAGGCACAAAGACAACCATTCAACCACAAAGGCTACATCCACAAAAACTTATTGGACTTAGTACATACTGATATATGGGACCAAGTCAAGAACTTCATTGGGAGGATCAAGCTATTATCTCTCATTTATTGATGACCATAGTAGATGGACTATTCTGTACTTTATCAAAAGTAAGAATGAAGTGCTTGATTGCTTAAAAAAGTATCCAGCACATGTGGAGAATCATACAGGTAGATCACTCAGCTCAGATCTCATGGAGAGGGAGAATAATTCTCCAAAGAGTTTGATGAGTTCTTCCAAAATAAAGGTATAAAAAGGGAAGTGACTACCAACTACTCCCCTCAACTGAATGGAATTGCACAGAGGAGAAATAAGACATTGGTTGGATAATCTAGAATAATTCTTGAAGAGAAGAGGTTGCCACATTATCTATGGGCAGATGCTATTTCAACTATTGTGTACCTTGTCAATAGCCTACCATCAAAATCAAGGTATGACTCCTTATGAATCATGGCATGGAAGAAAACCTAGTCCTTGACATTGAAAGGTGTTTGGTTGTTTAGCTTATGTTCATGTACCATCACAAATAAGATGTAAGCTAGATGAAATGGCATCAAAAGCATGATCTTGATTCTGATTCTCATCAACTAGGAAGCAAGCATGATACACAAGTTCAGGATCCAAGAAGTGATATAGATGATCACCAAGATGAAAGGGAAAAGGATTACAAATTATGGAAGTCAAGAGGCAAAGCAAAGATGAAGGAGTGTGGAGAATGCTCTAAGGAAGCTCCTAGAAGATCAACAAGAGAGAAGAAACAATAAAAAAGGTATGGATATGATTCCAAATTTGCTACAAAACATTCAACCTACTTGGAAAAAGACTCAATTTCAGAAGAACCCTCAATCTATGAGGAGGCAAAGGGAAACCCTAATTAGGAAAAGGCCATGAAAGAAGAAGCAGATGCATTGATAGAGATGGATACTTGGGATTTGGTTCTAATGTCACCCAATCAAAAGGTAATTGGTTGCATATGGGTATATAAAGTTAAAAGAACCTCAGCTGGATCAATTTGTAGATATGAGTCAAGATTAGTTTCCAAAAGATGCTCATAGACACATGGTATAGACTATAAGGAAACATTCTCACCAGTTGTAAAGATGACTACAATCAGAACATTGCTGCAAGAAATTGGAGACTCCTCCAACTTGATGTGAAAAATGCATTCCTAAATGGATGGACAATGAAGAGCTATACATGTCACAACCACCAAGTTTTGAAAACCCTAATCATACATGTTATATTTGGAGACTTAAGAAAGCATTGTATGGATTGAAGCAAGCTCCTAGATCTTGGAATTACAGGTTGGTTACATAGCTTCAAGATCAAGGGTTCATACCTAGAAACTCAGATCCTTCTCTATTCATCAAAAGGGATCACAATGAGCTTATCTATCTATGTGTATATATAGAATTACATAATTGTGACAAGTGATGATCTAAATGGCATTCAAAGGATCAAGAGACACATGCAAGAAGAGTTCCAAATCAATGATTTAGGTGAGTGCACATTCTTCCTAATATGCAGCTCATATACAAAGATGAAGGAATGTATTTGACTCAAAAGAGATACATTCAAGATCTACTTCTTAAGTTCGAAATGGAGAACACTAAAGCTACATATCCACCTTTGGAGATGAATCATAAAATGAGTGTTTATGAAGGTGAGAAAATTGAAGACATTAAAAAATATCAACGTTTGGTATATATGCTACTCATACAAGGGCAGACATCTCATATAGTGTAGGCGTGCTAAGCGAATTCATGCACTCGCCAAGAAGACCACACATGGATGCAACTAAGAGAGTACTTAAGTATCTCAAAGGTACAATCAATGAAGGTATATTATATCCTTACTCTTCGGATTTGGATAATAAAATCTATTTAGATGCAGATTGGACAGGAGCTAAGGATGATAGAATAAGTACCTTTGTTTACTTAGCATTTGCACGTTCAAAGATAATATCATGGATTTTCAAGAAGCAACCAACAATTGCTTTATCCTCAAGTAAAGCAGAGTATAGAGGTTTAACCATAGCAACTCAAGAGGCAATATGTTTAAAAGCATTGTACACAAAATTTGGGCCTTGTGAGTTCCAAACCGCACATATTTGGAGATAATGTAAGTTCCATGCATCTAGAAGCAAACCCTATTTTCCATGCAAGAACCAAACACATAGAGGTTCAATACCGCTTCATCATGGAGAAGCTCATGGCAAAGGAGATTGATATTTCTTTTGTTCCAACTGAAAAACAAGTAGCATATATGATGACGAAGGGACTTGATGGAATAAAGCTTTGCATATTTAAGTTAATGGTATGTATTCAACCTATTAGAGAATGAAAACTCAAGCATAATTTAGCTTGAGGGGGAGTTATTGGAACATCAAGCTTACACTATGCTTGAGGTGGATGTGATCTACATCAAAAAGCTATTGTTTGAATTATGTCAAAAAATACTTATTTGTTGGAGATTAATGCTGCTAACCTTGTAGGATGAAGAACGGGAATTAACTAATCCTATGAATAATCTTATCTTGTCATGAGAGTTGGAAAAACTATCCTTAATGCTTCACTGGCATCAAAACAATTTTAAATGTGGATGCATAGATTGTCACCAGTTTGTACGATGTTACCAAAGCCTTTAACCTACGCAACATCTGAACAACTCCAAGGCTTATGATTAAGGCGATGACCAAGGCATGGACCTTATCATATCTTGTCTTCCAAGTCACCAAAGTCATTGTTGGTACTATTTCTTGCATGTTAGAGAGGACCTCAACAATCAAGAAAGACGTAGGTTCTTGATACTTCTCAATAGGTCACCTATCTCAATATTGTTTTCTTCGGAGCTCACTTGAATAAGAATCTCTTGCCACTAAAATATATGCCCATATGGTGATTGCGGAGGGGGAAAAACTAAACTTGGCATTAGCTTAAGCATTATTTTAGTTCTCAAGGCTTTCTTTTTGGCTTCTGGAGCTTCTTTGAAGCAAATTTTTAGGTGATTCCTGGAGGCATTTTGAAATCCTCTGGTGCATAGTTCTCTCGGCACAACTTCAACAAGTTGGAAAAAGGTGTTCTTTGTGCTTGTTTGACAATAAGTGTTCAGATTTGCGGACATTTTTCAGCCATATGAGTGTCTTTATGGATTTCTTTAATAGATCTCAATTGTGGTGGGAGCAACCATCACTCTTCGATTGTTCATTGTCACTTATCAATGTGTTTTGTAGGAGTGCATTGAGCCTTATGTAAGGCTATACTTTGATTGATTTCCAGCATTTTAAATCACATATACTTGCTCATTGCTCATACATTGGTTGACCACACACTATAGATCTCTATGGATATCATTTATATATGCATATGTGATATGGTATGGAAATTATGGCTTGCATAAGCCTTTGACGTATTAAAGAGGGTCATGGTGAGGTTTTCATAAACTAAGAGACACCTAGATATTGGGCTCTCTTTGGTGAGATAATTGGAAAAAAACTAGCTTAACCATAGAAAATGTATGCTAGTGGACTCATAAATGCTTGATAAGCTTAGTTGGTTTCTTTGGTTATTTGGGTATATGCAATAATGTATTCATGTAGTTTTATGATACTTTGATCAATTCATTGATAGTGGTTTGATGTTCATTGTCTCTATTTGCAAACAAGACTACTAAATTTTTTAGAGATTTCCATTTTCAACCATACATAGTGGGGATATAAAGGCCATGTAACCGTACCCCTATATTCATACACATAAACTTTATGGAGTATCATCTCAAAAGATCATTATCTGGGTTTTGAGGCTCCCATGCAAGAGTGCACCTCTCTCTTCTCCTCGCTCTCCCTCCATTATTATCTATGATTAAATCAATGGTAAGTGGTGACAAGTTATTCAATCTTCTTTTACTATTGGTTCTTGTCTTGATCGCTCAGTTTACAAAGGATACTCTGTGAAATTTCTCTTAGGATTCTTCACATCTTCTTATGCTCATTTTGAAGACTTGGGGAGCAGATTTTTAGTCATGGTTTGATGTGCATGCTAGATGCATAGTTATGTGACACATGGCTCACATGGTTTCTTCTCCAATGGGACATTTATGATGTGAGTTATGCATCTAGATATGCAAGTGTGATCCTATTGATGATAGAGTATTATTTCTAATCTCTTGTTACACCTTGAGTCTCTTGGATTGCAAGCATGGTGTCTTCTCAATTTGATAGCATTGACTTTTCGAGATGCATAAAGCCATCTACTCCACTATCCGATTATACCTTATAGATTCTACATATGATTCTGTGATGTATGAGAAGACGAGTAGTGCATTATGTCAAAGACCACATGAGCTTTAGGAGTTAGATGACTCATGTGAAATGTAGATCACATCAACAGATTCGATGTTGGTATTGTGGCCATGAAGATCATACTCGACAACATTGCTTCAAGAGGATGCGACAACATCAAAGACATGCATATGATGCAGGTTAGGTAGTGATTTTAGGAGAGTTTATGACAACTGACTATGCCAGTGATGGTGACATCACTTTCTCCTATTATTCATATCAATATTCCTCTTGTTCATTGGAAATCATATATATGACTTGGTTGCTTGATGCTTTAACCACTTTTTTTTGTTAAACCACATCATGAGTGGTTTTTTCAATTCTCAAGTGAGTGTTGGATGCGTACACATGCCTGATGGTATGGTATAACATATTGAAGATGTAGAAGATGATGCTTTATGTTACCTAGTAAAGCATCATTTATACTTAAACATGTACATTATGTATCTTCCTTCCCTATAAGCTTAATTTAAGAAACCCAATTGTAGGAGAGCAAATGTTACACATTCCTTGGTAACCATCATTTTCAATTGCACTTGGGACAACTTAAGCTTGTCAGAGGTGCTAAGATTAGGCACAAGTATCCACTTGTACTTCATGTGAGAGACACTCTCATCTAAGTGGGAGTTCAACCTTGTGTGCATTGTGAGACTCATCATGACTCATTTCGACTACCCACAAATAGGTCTACTGATAGTCATGATGCATATGTTTGACAAGATTCAAATGCTCAGATAGATGCATATCTAGAGCATGTTTTAGATGCTCATGATAAATATGCAAAGCATGGTTTGGTTGATCATGTGCATGCTCATGTGAAGCATACTCTGGATGATATTTAGATTCTCATTTAGAGCACAATTTGGATGCTCAATTTGTTTTAAATTGTGCTCAAATAGAGCACAATTTGGCTGATCATGTGCATGCTCATGTGAAGCATACTCTGTTTGATAATTAGATTCTCATTTAGAGCACAATTTGGATGCTCAAATAGAGTAGTGTGATGACATTCGAATAGAGCTTAGACATTGGATGGACCTTGGTATTAATGTTGTGCAATTAGCTAATGTGGAGCATCATGATACACTGTGGTAGAGCAAGATAGCTCTTATGATAACAATGTGTGATAGAGCATATTAGCTCTCAAAGTGCACAACTAGATACATTCTTGCTTGATAGGATGACTAATCTAGATGTTGAGGAGTTAGTAGTTATGGATTCATTCTTGGACTCGCTCATGCCAGATGTTGACATAGATATATCACGAAATGTTAATCTTGATGATGACGCTTTGGAGGTCTTTGATATATGCATGACTGACATGGTTAAGTTAGCCATGATAACATAAGTTTCGTCAACATTTGGGAGTCTCATTTACAAGTTATTATGTTCGAGACTAGACATTGTAGTTGCTATTGGTGCTTTTGCACTTAGAATGGTCGGTTGTTCAAGCATAGAGCAAATGGGAGCTTTGTAGGAATTTCATTAGTTCTTGCATCAATTAGATATGAGCTCGACTCTTATCGACATGAGTTTGGAGCAATTTGAAATGCATGGATACACCTTGTTTGATGCCATTGGTGTAGGCTAATTTGTATGGGTTGAGATAGAGACTCTTCCTATACATTAGTGTAAATTCCTATATCATTCTTTGTATGTCTTTCCACTTATAGTCAAATTGATCCTTAAGAGAGAGATTGCTGGGGATGTAAAGGTCATTATATAGGTTGAGGCTCTCATGCAAGAGTATGCCTCTCTCCTCTCCTCTCTCCCTCCATCTCCTCCTTGCTCCTCTTGTTTAGCCCACAAAAGGCCTTCATAAGGTGTTGAGATTGATCATTATGTAGGTTTTGAGGCTCTCATGCAAGAGTATGCCTCTCTCCTCTCCTCTCTCCCTCCATCTCCTCCTTGATCCTCTTGTTTAGCCCAGAAAAGGCCTTCATAAGGTGTTGCTTCAAAAGATCATCGTGGGTTTGGAGGCTCCCATGTGAGAGTGTGCCTCTCCTCTCTCTCTCTCTCTCTCTCTCTCTCTCTCTCTCTCTCTCTAAACCCTAAACCCTAAACCGAGCATTGGTTGAAGGGTTTCCTGACTCATGGACTGAGCACACCATTGTGCCCATTCATAAGTCAGGTGATGTTATGGATCCATCCACATACCGGACGATCATGATTGGCCCCATACTGGCCAAGTTATATGGGGCAGTGCTAGAGACAGAGTTGAGCACTCTTGCCGAGAGGAAGGGTGTGAGGGCCCCGGGACAGGCAGGATTCAGACGAGATTACTCTACCATTGACCACATCTTCACTTTGAGATGCTTGATTGACCAGGCATGAGTGAGGAAGAGGAGATTGTACTGTTGCTTTGTGGACTTCCGCAAAGCCTTCGACACAGTTCCCAGGGAGAGGCTCTTCAGACGTCTACACGATATCGGGGCTCCAGAGGAGATGATATGGGGGATCTACGCCTTATATGAGAGAGTATCAGGTAGAGTCAGATGCCCAGGCAGTCTATCCGATTCACTTGCTAGCACCATCGGGGTGAAGCAAGGGTGCCCCCTCTCACCCACCCTTTTTGGTTTATACATTGACGAGATAGTGGACTTCATATGGCAGCAAGGAGGAGAGGGCATTGAGGTACGAGGGACTACTATCCACATTCTTTTATATGCTGATGATATTGTGCTCGTTTCAGAGTCTGCAGAGGGTCTACAACATCGCCTACACGGCCTAGATGATTTTTGTACACATAGAGGGTTATCAGTGAACCTTGGTAAAACCAAGGTTTTGATCTTCCATACATCAGCACGGGTGAGGAGACACAATTCTTTCACAGCGGCAGGCGGACCCATTGAGGTAGTTGGTTCATATGTCTACTTGGGAGTGACTTTCACAGCAGCCTCTGGGGTTTTCTCCATGTCTCAGGCAGCCCGTGATCGCATCACACATGGATACACAGCGCTAGTTTTGATGGAGAGACAGTGTCACCAGGCATATTTTCAGGAGCCCCGCACAAAGGGGTGGCTCTTCGACACTTTAGTTACCCCAGCACTCATGTATGGTGCAGCTATATGGGGACCGAGATTAGCTACATCATCATGGACAACACTAGAGAGACCGCAGATTCTCATGATTGCTAGACTCATCCACAGCAAATCTTTGGTACCCCATGATATCATTAGGGCAGAGCTTGCTGCACCACTGATGCTAGTAGAGGCACTCTTCCAAACAGTATGCCTATTACACAGGATCCAGAGCATGGACACAGAGCGCATCACTTACAGAGCTTTCCAGGCATCACGCGACATGGCACTAGCCGGAGACACCTCATCATGGTATGCACAGACACGAGATTGGCTTGCCCTCCATGGTTTTGACATAGACAAACTACCACCAGTACAGTATGACTCCCAAGCTCCCACCTATTCACTCTCTCACCAAGAGAGAAATAGGATCATCCGTCAGGAGATATGGCATACATACATACAGAGGACATGGATGAACCAGGGAGGACATTGACACCGAAAATGCTTCACTACCCTGAGCATTTTCTACGGATTTCAAACCATGGCTTCATTGAGACTCCACGCTACATGCAGACATACCTACCACACCACCTTCGAGTCATCATTGGGCAGCTTCGAGTTTCATCACATCAGCTCGAGATCGAGAGGGTTCGGGCTAGAGGAGTCCCTCGAGAGGAGAGGTGGTGCCCAGTATGCCATACAGAGATAGAGAGTGAGGAGCACCTCGTTATCAGATGCCTGACATACTCGGACCTACGAGCACAATTCCAGATAGAGGAGTCACTCCAGTTGTGCATGACCACTGCAGACAAGCGGAGGATCGGGCGTTTCCTCATGGCTGCATATGAGAGACGAGATCAGATGCTAGAGCCTACACACCAGACACGGGTGAGTACCTAGCAAACTATTACTCAGTATTTTGAGCACGTTGGTCCACATCGGACGGACCCGCCTCCCAGAGGCATAGGGCTCACACTCCAGCAGGCAGCGGCACAGAGAGTGCGACGCCGACCACATCTGGTTGGGTA
The DNA here is from genome assembly GCA_020310875.1 of Ceratopteris richardii. Taxonomy (NCBI): domain Eukaryota; kingdom Viridiplantae; phylum Streptophyta; class Polypodiopsida; order Polypodiales; family Pteridaceae; genus Ceratopteris; species Ceratopteris richardii. Next base: position 37,497,114 of record CM035441.1, on the reverse strand, counting down.
CCGACGACCACGACTACACCAGGAGGATATCTCACGCATCAGGATAGCCCACGACTACATGATGGAGCATAGGCGCACTACCACCACTTGGACAGGCTTCGTCCAGGAGGCACTCCTACTGTCGCCGATGTACCATATACTCCACCCACCACCCATCATCAGCACTTAGGGTATACATATTCACTCCCTCATGGCTCCCCTTTGTATCAGGTGGTCATTATCTGCTGAGCCAGAGCCACTCTCCCCCCAGGCACCATTATTTTATTCCCACTACCTCCTCATTACAGGTACCACCATCCTTTGTTGTTTTCCACCTACACAGTTTTGTGTAGCGAGTATTTTTTTCCTTTCCATTGCTACACAGAGATTACCACAGTTGTATATGATTTTGTCTCATAGGCCAAGTTTGGCCTTTGGAAGGCGTTAATATACCTTTCTTTCTTTCTTTCTCTCTCTCTCTCTCTCTCTCTCTCTCTCTCTCTCTCTCTCTCTCCAGGACAGGCAGGTTTCAGACGAGATTACTCTACCATTGACCACATCTTCACTCTGAGATGCCTGATCGACTAGGCCAGGGTGAGGAAGAGGAGATTATATTGTTGCTTTGTGGACTTCCGCAAAGCATTTGACACTATTCCCAGGGATCGACTCTTCAGACGACTAGTTGACATCGGAGCTCCGGAGGAGATGATATGGGGGATCTACGCCTTATACGAGAGAGCATCTGGTAGAGTCAGATGTCCAGGGGGCTTATCTGATCCACTTGCTAGCACTAAAGGGGTGAAGCAAGGATGCCCTCTCTCACCCACCCTCTTTGGTCTTTACATTGATGAGATAGTGGACTTCATACAGCAACAGGGGGGAGATGGCATTGAGGTACACGGGTCCACTGTCCATATTCTTTTATACGCTGATGATATTGTATTGGTTTCAGAGTCTGCAGAAGGTCTACAGCATCATCTACACGGCCTAGATGACTTTTGCAAACACAGAGGGTTATCTGTGAACCTTGGTAAAACCAAGGTCTTGATCTTTCATACATCAGCACAGGTATGCAGACATAGTTTGTTCACAGCAGCAGGTGGACCGATCGAGGTGGTCGGATCATATGTTTACTTAGGGGTGACATTTACAGCAGCACCAGGGGTCTTCTCTATGGCTCAAGCAGCCCGTGACCGCATCACACATTGGTACGCAACACTAGCTTTGATGGAGAGACAGTTCCACCAGGCATATTTTCAAGAGCCCCGCACAAAGGGGTGGCTCTTTGACACTTTGGTTACGCCAGCTCTCATGTATGGGGCAGCCATATGGGGACCAGGATTAGCTACATCAGTATGGACAGCATTAGAGAGGCCACAGATCCTCATGATTGCCAGACTTATCCGCAGCAAATCTTCAGTACCACATGATATCATTAGAGCAGAGCTCGCTGCACCACCGATGCTAGTTGAGGCACTATTCCAGACAGTATGCCAATTACACAGACTTCGGAGCATGGATACAGAGCGCATTGCTTATCGTGCTTTCGAGGCATCACGTGATATGGCATTAGCAGGCGACACCTCCTCATGGTATGCATAGACACGAGACTGGCTTGCCCACCATGGCTTTGACATAGACAGGCTACCACCACTACAGTACGACTCTCATGCACCCACCTACTCGCTCTCTCATCAAGAGAGGAATAGGATCATTCGTCAGGAGATATGGCATACATACATACAGAGGACATGGGTGAGCCCTAGGGGTACATTGCCACCGAAAATGCTCTACTACCGCGAGCATTTTCTACATATATCGGGCACGGGCTTCATCGAGATTCCGAGATACATGCAGATCTACCTTCCCCACCACCTACGATTCGTCATTGGGCAGCTCCGGGTTTCATCACATCAGCTCGAGATTGAGAGGGGTCGGTCTAGGGGAGTCCCCCGTGAGGAGAGGTGGTGCCCAGTATGCCAGACAGAGGTAGAGAGTGAGGAGCATTTTGTTATCAGATGTCCAACATACTTAGACCTACGAGCACAGTTCTAGATCGAGGAGTCATTCCAGCTTTGCATGACTATGGGAGACCAGAGACGCTTGGGACGCTTTCTCACAACAGCATACGAGAGGCGAGAGCGGTCACTACAGCCCATACATCAGCCACGGGTGAGTACCCAGCAGACCATTACCCAGTTCTTTCAGCGAGTTGAGCTACATCAAAGAGGTCCATCTATAGGGCTCACGCTCCACCAGGCGGCAGCACAGAGAGCACGGCGCCGACCACGCATGGGCGGATATCGTCGACCACGACTATATCAGGAGGATATCTCACGCATCAGGATTGCCTACGACCACATGATGGAGCATAGGCGTACCACCACCCCCTGGGTTGTCTTCCTTCAGGAGGCACTCAGACCACCACCGATGTACCACATACTACACCCACCTCCACCCATCACCAGTAGCTAGGGTGTTTTACTCACATTTTGGGATCCCCCATGTATTAGGTGGCCACTATCTGCAGAGTCAGAGCCACGTCTCCCCAGCCTTTTCCAGCCCCATATAGCTTTGTGTAGCGATATACTTTTTTATTTCACTTTATCTTCTACACAGGGTTACTACACTTGTACATGGTTTTTGTCTCATAGGCCAAGTTTGGCCTCCAGAAGACGTTAATATGACTTTCTTTCTTTCTTTCTTTCTCTCTCTCTCTCTCTCTCTCTGTCTCTCCCCCCCCCCTTCCTTGCTCATCTTATTGAGCCCACCAAAGGCCTTCAATACATAGACTAATTTTGTTTTCTGAATTGCTTATTGGTATAAGTTTATTAGCTTGCACATAGTCAGTTTTACATTTTCTCATTATCAACATTCTAGTCGATTATTTCTCACCATGCATCAAAGGCTTTGAGCACATTTAGTGTATCAGAGTCTAGTGCAAATGTCTCCAAAATGAGATATAAGTTGCAAGGAAAAGACCACTTTGAGATTCATAAGTTTAATGGTACAAAATTCTATTTATCCAAGAATCAAATTCATAATGTCTTGATTAAGAGAAAATAGTAGAAACTGATCAGTGGCCCTATAAAGAGACATGTTGATATAGATTATGATTATTAGGAGGAGCTTGATCAGATAACCATGTCTAAGTAGATACTCAATCAAGTCAAGAGCCTCTACACCCAAGTGTGGTTCTCACATTTCAAAATAGCCAATAATAGGAATTTGGGCTGAAGTCTTAGAGGGCATTGAAGGTTCACCAACCAATAAAGCAACATGATAGGAGGGAGCATTAGAAGCTGAGTAATGACGGATATCATCTTACCTACTACTGAATTTTCTATCACATGCGTTTTAGTAGTGGTAGGCCTACCAAGAGAGCATAATTGGAGATAAACAGGATCACCCAAGTATTAACTCATGTGGGACTTGGATAGAACTACCTAGATATGTAGGAATTATAGGAACTTCTCCGTGAAGTCTATTACATGGCCATCATGGTTATAGAGGTAAGAAAAGGTTTATTCAACGTTCCACATAATATAAATAGGATGCGTATTAGGAGAAGTTTAAATGTGAAGACATACGTCAACCCCCTAAAGAGGAATAATAGCACAAAAGGTAACCGGTATATTTTTTTCTCATGGGCTTTTAATAGTTTTATGAATTCCGTGTCCCGAAAGTTATATCTGCTCCGCAGCATCGTGATGGAGGCACTTGTACAATGTTCTGTAATGTCCACCATAGCATTGGTTTTCAAATAATATATATATATATATATATATATATATATATATATATATATATATATATATATATATATATATATATATATATAATTTTTTTCTGCTGCAACTTTCTCCAGCTTCACTGTGACCTTCGTGTCACCAGTTGCTTTCTGGTTACGATTAAGGCCATCCCATACGATGTCCCTCATAATTGTGACGAGAGATGCGCTATCTTGAGAAAGAGGATAAGAAGTCAGAGGATGCATCTGATCGCAAAAACCATATCGAGGCAAGTTTGAATCAAAATGTATCGAAGTAGAAGAGGATGTTGAAACAGGCGTATGTAGAGCATTAGAGGTAACAGCAAAATGCTGAACCGACAGGTTAAAAGAAGTCATGTCCATAAGATTAATCTATGCTGAGCAATGGACCACTTGTATCAGATGTGCAGAAAGTTAATTCGGGATGCAGGAAATTAACATCCTGTATTACACCTAACCAATCGTGAAAATAGGTAAGCAGACATGCAGGAAATAAAGTCGCAGGCAATTTGATATGAGGGCAGCTGGCATTTGTGGTGAAGAACCGGCACCAGCAGCAGCAGAACGTCTGCAAGTTAGGGTTTCTATGTACGGAGGGAGGTAAAGGTGGCATGTCACAGAGGAAAGCTAGTGGGAGCAGGCAGCTACAGAAGAGATTCGTAAGTAGAGAAGATCATAGCTTGACGAGGATGCAGACTGAGGTGCAGAAACGCAGCAGATCGTCATTACTGCACATACACACATACTATCCATACACACACACAGACGTGTGCAGCTCAATTGATCAAGTCAAAGTTGAATTACACGAATTCTGCCACATCGAAATTCTCTGTGCCAATGGATTACTGAGGGATACAGCATACTCTCGGAAAAATGTTGCCTCTTGCCAAATTCGCCTGTTCATCTTGTTTTTGAGAGTCTTGTGTGCTGAAGGCTTCCTTAGGCCACAATGATAATAGTAGAATTTGGATGTGATCTGCAAACAATAAGTTGAAATGGGAAAATTTTTGACGTTTTCCTTATATCGAACATGCCTGTTGTTTTGGATCCAACCTACAGCAAGAAAATATGACAATGACATACCTTGTTGCATTCAACCATGGGAATACTTGAAATTCATAAGAACTTACATTCACTTTTTATCAAGCAAAGGTTGGGTAAGGCTACTCGATCTTTTCATAAACTTCTCCCCTCTATTCGATGAATCTCTTATGGACCTTTCCCCCCTATTCGATGATTCCTTCACAGACTTCTGACTCTGAGCATGTCTTGCATTCTGACATAGAAAGAATTAACATAAAAACATACTTTGTACAGCACAGATTGCAATACTAAGTGTCTGAAGATCAGAAGACATAGGAAAATTTACTCTTGAAAGGTTCAAAAGCCGAGCTGCTGATGAAGTTCTGGTGGGTTGGGCAGATGATGCTGCAACAGCAGCAGCAGCAACTCTGATTCTGTAATGCGTTATGACAAAAGTTGCAAATTAAATTTTTAAGATCATCCTAGTATCATCTTCCTGCTGATAATGTAAGGGCAATAGGAGGATTCATTCAAAATGCCCCCACAGCTTTAGGATTGTTTTTCAAATGCAATGATTTACAAGAGTATCTGCTCTCAACTATTGTGAATTGTGGATCTACAAACAAGAATACTCTACAAGACAAAACACTGAGCATCCAATCTTCTGCAAGCAAGCACCAAAATGCAATCGAACAACCCTGAAGCATGACAATGGGTACCGTTAATAGAAAAAAATGTCAAAAAGCTCCACATATCTGAACTCTGATATATCTCTCAGCAAGGAGTTCTGCTACCTTAAAGGATAAAAAGTCCCACTTTGTGATTGAGATGATGTGCAATGGACAAACAGATCAATCTCAGTATCTCACCAACTTATGACACATACATCTATAAAATATCGTTTTATTATCCAATGCTTTGAGTGATGCCAAAGCTTGAAACTTTAAACAAGCATTTGAACATGTCAAATCTTGTGTACATCAGCTATATTGAGCAGAGAAAAGTGTTCCTTCAAGCTCTAATGCAAAGTTACAAGTGCTATGGAGTTATGGAAACATCAACATGCACCAGTGGCAAAGAGCATCCTTGCAACTTGGAAGAGATTTTCACCTTTTCAACAGTGTCCAGAGGACAATGACCTAACATATCATTGTCAAAATAAAATATGGCAATAAAGTAGAAGATAACAGTCAAATCGATGCTATTTAAGAATCTGGATTGAATTTGGTACCCACTCATAGTTCTTGTTACATTTAGAACAAAACATAAAATTAAGAACATAATATACATAAAGGTGGTTCTGAATCTATCAATAAATTAATTTATAGTGACCAAGCACACGTCCAATAAAGAGATATTAAACTGTAACTGCATAAAATTCTCAAATTTACGAAGACATGGGAACCAACATAAACTCTCATAGGACGTACCTCTTATGAACATCCACATACTCATCTGTTTCATCAACAATTTCTTCCTGAAAAAGAAGGAAAAAAATGAGACTTACTAATTCGATTCATAACAGTCTCTC
>CM035441.1:37468309-37475809 GCA_020310875.1 Ceratopteris richardii | reverse complement strand
TCTTGTTGTGTGGAGATTTTAATATGGTTGATTTCGATGTTGATTGCACAACTACTTCTTCTCTTATTTCTTCACAAGAAAGTGCGACTTGGAAGGAAATTCTGGATAAGCTTCATTGTAAGGACTTATGGAACTCCACTGGAGGGAATACAATCAGATATACCTTCCATTCAAGGTCGCATAAGAAAGCTATGAGCAGACTTGACAGATGCTATTACTCTCATGTACAAAATTTAGATGCAACATCTACAATGTGGATAGATGCTACGATGCTTCTTTCAAATCATAATCCTTTGGTGATTGATCTTCGCGAACCTCAATGGAGCTCTTGCATACCAGACAAACTTTATAGAATCCCATTGAGGATTAATCATTCCTGGTTACAAACATCAATGTTTAAATCTGAAGCTTACAATTTAATTCACCATGTACTTTCATTGAGAATATCTTCTTGCATGAAATGGGAGGTCTTTGTGATGGGTATGCAAGATGTAATTAGAGATTGTGGAAAATACTTTTCTAATGTTCTTAGCTAAGCTAAATCGGAAGCTAAGCAGATTGTACTTATCATGACTGAAAAGATAGATGTTGGACAATTACTTTCTAATAAAAAGTATAATCAATTATGTGATGCATACACGTGCTTGCAGATAATAAAAAATAATGCCATTCAATCAGCTAAAATCAGAGCTAGATGTGTTGAAGTGACTGATCTTCATGCTAATTCTCGATGTTTTTTTATTTCTTACGGGCTAAGCATCTCAAACTTCAGATATCCATGCTGGAAATAGATAGATTAATTCTTCAGGATGGAAACTCCATAGCTGCTTACTGTACAGATCATTTTTCGTAACTTGTTTGCTGCATCGTATAAATCAGTTGAGGCCTGGCTCGCGTCTTTGCGGGAATTACTTGCTTTTACTCCGCAAACGCCTAATTCACATATGGTTGTTGCCTGTGAAAAAAGTATATCTAAAGAAGAAGTCTTCATGGCTCTTAAACTCCTTAAAAATGGAAAGGCAACAGGAATGGATAGCATTACGAAGGAATTTGTGATGGCTTTTTGGCCTTCTCTTAAGGATATGCTCCTGGATGTATGTAATGAAATATGGACAAAAGAAAGGATGCCTTACTCATTCAAACTCGACAAGGTTAAACTAATTCCTAAATTGGATGTCCCTAAACGGATAGGGGATTGGAGACCAATCATGATGATGAGCATAATTTATAGAATTTTTGTCAAAATTTTTGCGTTCAGACTCAATGTTATATTCCAAAGATGTACATGCTTGGAGGAACGAGAAGTTCCTTGCTCGAGGGATAGCCAAGGCCAAAAGCCAGAGAGTTCATACGATGTACCTACTCATGATGGCCAGATGAGTAGAGGGGCCTTAGAGAGAACTCTAGATGGTGACTAGGCAAGGGCTATAAATAGGCTGGGAGGTGAGTCCCAGGCATGTCATTCTCCACTTCTCACATTTGGTATCAGAGCGTGAGGAAGAGAGACCTTGGAAAGAGTAATCTTTGGCTTGCAAGAAGGGCAGCTTGATCTTCATCATCCGTGAGGGGATTTGGCGTCCAGCTTGAAAGGAATTTCTAGAGGCTTGCGTGGAGCTTGAAGATCGAATAGCATCCCTCGACCCTCGATCGGCAAAAGAAACGCCTTGTTCATGACCACACGTGAGTATAATCACTTCAATTTCGAATATGTAGGTACAATAGGAGGCGCTGCATTACAGAGGATTTGAACCTTCGACCTCTAACAAGAAGGCAAATGCTCTAACCACCATGCCAAATCGAGTTAGGTACCATCTTCTCCGGTATTTTTTTAAAGATAGTTATTATCTCCTGCGCACGGTCAAGAAACAAAAGAGAAGGAAAGAGAAAGAGAAAGAAAGAAAGAGAAAGGAAAGAATGAAGAGAGAGGAAGAGAAAAGTAGAGGGAGAAAAGAAAGAGATAGAGAGATAAGAAGAGAAGAAAAAAAAAAAAAAAAAGAGAGAATAATTAAGAAAGGAATTAAGAGAAAGAGTGATAAAAGGAAAGAGAAAGAGAGAAAGAGAGAGAAGAAGAGAAGAAGAAAGACATCCTAAGTGAGATAAAGTGAAGAATAGAGAGAGAATGAGAAGATTAGAAAGAGAGAGAAGAGTAAAGAAAGAGAAAAAAAAAAAAGAGAAAAAGCAAGATTAGTATACCTACCTTCACTTAAATGGCCGTAACTCGCTGATACGAAACTCAAATTGGATGATTCAACTTGGTATGGAAAGTAGACTTCAAGAGCTTTCCAATGAGTGGCTTGAATCTATCATTGGATATTTATAAACCACCTGTAGAGAGCATTTAATTCTCTGCATATCATTTCAAGAGGTATGCTGCCCACTCACCTAGCTTCATTGTTTTGGCCATAACTTCCTCATAGGATGTCCAAATCAAAAAATTCAACTTGCCATAGATTCTAGACTTCAAGACCCTTTCTTTTCATTGGTCATAATCCATATTTGGACCATTGGAAGCCATCTCTGCACAAGCTTTTATATGGCTGTTGACTGGCAAGAAAACCTTTTTGAACGACTTAGAGTGTTCGATTATGATAGTTAGGAGTTTTTAATCATATTTTGAACCATTTTGGATAGGAAAGAATTGTTTTTCATACATTTGCATCATATTTTTACATTCTAATAAACTCATTTGAATACCTCTCGCATCAAAGTTTATAATTTTGCATTGTATTTTCTTTCAGTTTTAAGAAATCAATATTGGAATGTGCATGAAAGCTAGTTTTTACATGAATTTATCTATGAACATAAAGTTACTCTAACTAATGTTGATTCATAAAAGCATGCACAGATCTTGTTTGTGTGTTTTAGAATCTTTTGCAGGTACTGAAAGCAGAAAAAGAGACATGGTTACGAGGGCGCGTAGTGCCCAACTACACATTTTGGCAAAGTTTCTTTTTTGCAGGTTTCTGGAGTAAAGAGTATGGTTTGCCAACCACAAGGCTGATGCCTATCATTGTAAAGACTATTTTTTTTTTTCAGGCTTCATTTTTCTGGCAAAATGCTGCCGGAAATTTTGTAGCCACACGGCGTTATATGCCATGTGAGAACTAGAGTGATGTTGTGTTGTGTGAGAGAGGAAGTCTTCTGTAGGCATAGTGAAAAGTATATAGTTTTATTGAAGTAGAGAATAAAATGCATGAGTGAATGCATGTATGCATAGACAATATGATTGTTAGAAAGTTTAAATGCATGATGCATTTTCTGTTTATAGAAGATCACTTTTATGTATCACCACGACTGGTTAGGGTGAGCATGAGGTATGTGATCAAGGTGCCAGGCATAGGCTAATTATGCCTTTAGAAAGTGAAAGATAAGGTATATACGTTAAGAGAAACTAAGATGTGTTTACATCTAGTAACGCATGAGCACATGAATTGTTCTTCATGCGAATCTATGTACTTAATATAGAAGTTTATCTCAAGTCTGCACAAGTGTGTTATGGATATGATCATCAATACAAGTATTAAGTGCTTTTATATGATTAGTTGTAATGAGATTAATGATTGTGCAAGAAGCACAATGAATAGAATGACGTCCATAGATATTCACTTTCACTAAAAGGTGGATACTATGTAAAGAGTTGATTTTTCAACGAGACGATTTGGATGGTTAATTTGGTTTGCATTGATCTAGATGATCATTATATGCATGGATACATCTCCATGACATAATCCATCCAAGATAATGAATAAGTTTGTTTAATTGTAAGGATTAACATGTCTCTTCATTTTTAAGTTTTTTTAAAAAAAATGATCGAGCAAATAGTAGTGAGGTAGGAGTCTCATAGAGATTTGGATGCTACTCTTTGTGGGAATGCCCAAATTTATTGAAATTTGGAGGGCAAGTAGCTCTTAAGCTTTTCTTTAAGCTGACCAATTTTCAAGTAATTTGGAGATTTTTAGATAGGTCAAGTGACCTCTGCACTAAAAGTGTTGGTACTAGAGGTAGAGACCTGAAACAAGTGACATAGGTCTGTTGCAAAGGGCATTTCTCTTAATTGGTAGATCCAAATGAAATGATTTTTGTTGGAGCTGAAAGCTTGATAGATGCACTTTGTGCATATCAATTTTCATTATTTTTAGAGATCATTTGATAGGTCAAATAATCTCTGCACATGAAAGTGCAGCCTCTGGAATTTGTGAAATGAACAGAGACCATGTCACCTAGAGGTGATTGGTTTTCTTAGCTCATTTACTCAAATTGAATGATTTTTGTTTCTAACATTAGATAAACACCTCCAGATGGTGTGTATAAAATGTCAAGATGAAATGTATCTCCATTTAGGAGATATAAAGAAAAGAGTAAAACTTAGCCTCTGCAATTGTTTACAATTTTGCAGGTATAGAGGCTTAGTATTTTGGTCATTGTGGAAGCTCCAAATGTCCAAATACTATAAAACTTATATCAATAAAAGTAGATAGTAGTAGCTATATGCTATTAAAATGTGGGAGAAATTGGACATCATTTGATAGGTCAAATGATCTATTCTTCTCAGACTAATCTTTGGCGAGGATTTTCCAAAGAGTGGTACATGTGACCGATGAGCACATGATATTTTCATATTGGAAACTCCAATTTCAAAATTTTTTGTTGGAGAAGCTACTCCAGTATAGACCCTATGCTAGAACCAAAATTCAAGGATTTTGGAGTTTATCTTCATAGTTAGAAGTTATTATAAAAGTGCAGCAGTAGTGTTTCTAAGCTCACCTAAGTGCAGGTGTAGCAGAGATACAATTATTTTTTTGAATGAGTATTTAATTTCATTTTGAATTGAAATTTTGTGAGACCAAACTAGATAAGTTGATCTAGATTTGGGCACAAAGAAAATGGAATTTGGAAGTTGTTTGATCAGTCTAAGGGCTTCAAGAAGATGACCCTGTACATTTTTCAGAATTGGTCGTCAAGTGTTCGACCCTTCCAGTAAAATGGTCATAAAACTCTGAGAAAATATCCAAATCGAGTGATTTTTGTGCCTAATGAAAGCTTGAGAAAATCTACATAAGGCTGGAAAATTTCATAGATTGTGGATGAGTAAAAGTTAGTTAAAATTAAGATTTGATTTAATCTGCTGCTGTTGGAAATTGTTTATGCAGGAGGCATTGTTGAAAGGAAAAGACTTTTCATAGTCTTTTTTGTGATATTTTTTGAGATGGTGTGATCACCATGGGCTAGCTATGCCATAGATATGTGTTTATTGAGCATTGGTTTTTGGTGACCATTCTCAGTAGGACAGAGGAGACTCTGTCGAAATTTTCAAGGATATATGTAGTGCCATGAGAGCATAGAACATGAGAACTTTGGTAGTTGTTGTCATTTCAAATAATTGGATTCATACAAGTGGCATAAATTCCAATTCATTGTGATTCAATATTTGATGCAAGATGCATGAGTTGATATTTGATGCAAGCCGCATCCTTCACAACTCTAGTTGAGTTGATTTATCATTTCTCCACTCAAGATGAGTTGATGTTATAGATAGTTATGAGTGATAGAGTCATAGGAATGACTCTGTTCTTTCCATCGAGGGAAGGAAACACTTCAGGAACACTTCATGATTTCATTACATTATTTATGTTTGTGAGTACTCCGAGTTATTCTTATCATTTTTTTGAGAGAAGTTCGACTTTAATCTCATATACGCATCTATGTGGAGTATAAATTTGGTGGTATGGGACATCAAACTTTGTAATCTACCTAGGTGTAGGACAGATGGTATGGGAGAGAAGTCTCTGAGATTGTATTTTGATATGATTTAGAGTTCATTTATATGATCTTCTGGTATCATCTTATTATTAGACAACAGAGGGGAAGTTGAGACAGTCACTTTGTATGTGATCGCAAACAAGGCAAGTCCGCAGGCTAGTAGCCTAGAAGCGGAAAGGCAATGTTTGCACATAAGAACTATGAATAGGCAATTGCATTCAAAAGAAATTTATATGGTGAGCTAGATGCTTAGCCTAGTGGGCTATGAGTGTGCACACATCTACTTACCATCTTTCAGTGTATTTAGTTGACTTATATTATGGTCCTCTTTATATCTGGGAGTGCAAGATTATTACAGTAGTTTACTTGAGACACCTCATTCCTAGTTAGGAATGATTTGATCATAGCGATGATTAGATGATGATCATGGATAAAGCAAGTTTCATCCACTTGGAACATCTTGCATGTTATTATTGAGAAGGAGGTGGTAGTTCCACTAGTTGCTAAACCTTCTTAGCACGTCTTCACTTAGCATGATGGACTTGGTTCCAGAGAGTGGATTAGGATTTATTTTGTATGAGAGATATTTTGATCCATAGTTTGGATTATTATATATGATAGATTGAGATTTGGATCCATAGTTTGGATGTGATTGATTGAGATCTTAGTCCATGTTTGGGATGTGACTGATTGAGATCTTAGTCCATAGTTTGGATGTGAGAGATTGATATTTTGGTCCATAGTTTGGATGATTGACATATTGATATTTTGGTCCACAGTTGATAGATTGACATATTGATATCTTGGTCCATAGTCTAGATCGTTGATAGATTATCATCTTGGATTCATAGTTTGGATCATGATGAGATTTTCTTTAGTTTTATTTCATAACAGTGAGTAAATCAAGCAGATTTACTTGAGCTTAGAGATTAAGCATTATTTGGAAAAGATTTCCATTTATCCTTAGTATTTTTTTCCACAGCGAGCGAGTTGGGATATAGTCACATTATTTTGAATGAGCATAGTATTTTTTTTCATTACTCTAGTGGAGTAAGTGATTTTTTATGATTATAGCATATGAAAAGCTGTTAATGGGTATTCCAGGGAGACAAGGGCAAGCTGCCAAGGTTTCTACAGGTGACAAGCCGTCACAAGTTAGTGGTCAAGGTCTAGGCATAGGGAGTCCGAGGATATTCCGAGTACTTATGCTGCACACATCTGGACTCATTGGGCCTCAGAGGGATTCCTACAGTATGCCCAAGGCAAGGACTACTATTTGTTGGTGGAAACGCTAGATATAAAGCACAGAGACTAGTTGTCTACTTTTTGAGCATCTAGTATTTTAGACACCTACCACACTCTACTTTTATTATTTGGAATCATAGATGTTGATTCCCAAGTTTATAGCTCCTTGAGGACAATGATCTTTAGAAGGGGGAGAGAGTGTTATATTCCAGAGATGTACATGCTTGGAGGAACGAGAAGTTCCTTGCTCGGGGGATAGCCAAGGCCAAAAGCCAGAGAGTTCATACGAGGTACCTACTCATGATGGCCAGATGAGTAGAGGGGCCTTAGAGAGAACTCTAGATGGTGACTAGGCAAGGGCTATAAATAGGCTGGGAGGTGAGTCCCAGGCATGTCATTCTCCACTTCTCACACTCAAGCCCTTTATTCACAAGGTAGTCCATCCCTCGCAAATTGGATTTGTACATCAGAGATCCATCTTTGATAACATTCTCC
>CM035441.1:37458309-37460809 GCA_020310875.1 Ceratopteris richardii | reverse complement strand
CTCCATTTAGGAGATATAAAGAAAAGAGTAAAAGTTAGCCTCTTCAAATTTTTAAACTTTTGCAGGTATAGAGGCTTGGTATTTTGGTCATTGTGTAAGATCCAGATGTCAAAATACTATGAAACTTATATCAATAATATTAGATAGTTTTAGCTATATGCTATTAAAATTTGGAAGCAATTGGACATCATTTGATAGGTCAAATGATCTATTCTTCTCAGACTAATCTCTGGCGAGGATTTTCCAAAGAGTGGTACATGTGACTGATGAGCACATGATATTTTCATATTGGAAGCTCCAATTTCAAAAAAATTTGTTGGAGAAGCTACTCTAGTATAGACCCTATTCTATAACCGAAATGCAAGGATTTTGGAGTTTAGCTTCATAGTTAGAAGTTATTAAAAGTGCAGCAGTAGTGTTTCTAAGCTCACCTAAGCGCAGGTGTAGCAGAGATAGAATTATACTTTTGAAGGAGTATTTGATTTCATTTTCAATTGAAATTTTGTGAGATCAAACTAGATAACTTGATCTAGATTTGGGCACAAAGAAAATGGAATTTGGAATTTGTTTGATTAGTCTAAGGGCTTCAAGAAGATGACGCTGTACATTTTTCAGAATTGGTCGTCAAGTGTTCGACCCTTCCAGTAAAATGGTCATAAAACTCTGAGCAAATATCCAAATCAAGTCATTTTTGTGCCTAATGAAAGCTTGAAAAAAGTTACATAAGGCTGGAAAATTTCATAGATTGTGGATGAGTAAAAGTTAGTTAAAATTAAGATTTAATCTGTTGTTGTTGGAAATTGTTTATGCAGGAGGCATTGTTGAAAGGAAAAGACTTTTCACAGGTTTTTTTATGATTTTTTTTTTTGAGATGGTGTGATCACCATGGGCTAGATATGCACTAGATATGTGTTTATTGAGCATTGGTTTTTGGTGACCATTCTCAGTAGGACAGAGGAGACTCTGTCGAAATTTTCAAGAATATATATAGTACCATGAGAGCATGGAACAGGAGAACTTAGCTAATTGTTCTCATTTCAAATAATTGGATTCATACAAGTTGTATAAATTCCAATTTATTGTGAGTCAATATTTGATTCAAGATGCATGAGTTGATATTTGATGCAAGCCTCATCCTTCACAACTCTAGTTGAGTTGATTTACTAAATAGTTTCTCAATTCTCAACTCAGGATGAGTTGATGTTAGAGATAGTTATGAGTGATAGAGTCATAGAAATGACTCTGTTTCTTTCCATCGAGGGAAGGAAATTAAACACTTCATGAACACTTCATGATTTCATTACATTAGTTATGGTTGTGAGTATTCAACGAGTTACTCTTATCATTTTTGAGAGAAGTGTTTGACTTTAATCTCATACACGCATCTATGTGGACTATAAAGTTGGTGGTATGGGACATCAAACTTTGTATTCTACCTAGGTGTAGGATAGATGGTATGAGAGAGAAGTCTTTGAGATTATATTTTTTATATGATTTGGAGTTCATTTATATGATCTTCTGGTATCATCTTATTATTAGACAACAGAGGGGCAGTTGAGACAGTCACTTTGTATGTGATCGTAAACAAGGCAAGTTCGCAGGCAAGTAGCCTAGAAGCGGAAAGGCAAAGTTTGCACATAAGAACTATGAATAGGCAATTGCATTGAGAAAAAAACTCACAGAGTACGTACTACTTTATTTGATATGCCTAAGAATAGGCCATGGTTCATACATAGTGTGTATGGGTGAGCTAGATGCTTAGCGTAGTGGGCTATGAGTGTGCACACATCTACTTACCATTTTTCAGTATGTCTAGTGGACTCATATTATGGTTCTCATTATATCTGGGAGTGCCAGATTATCACCGTAGTTTTCTTGAGACACCTCATTCCTAGTAAGGAATGATTTGATCAGAGTGATGATCAGATGGTGGATATCTAGGCGTGCCAGATTATTACATTAGTTTACGAGAGACACCTCATTCCTAGTTAGGAATCATTTGATCATAGTGATGATCAGACGGTGGTCAGAGATAAAGCAAGTTTTATCCACCTGGAACATCTTACATGTTATTATTGAGAAGGTGGTGGTGGTTCCACTAGTTGCTAGACTTTCTTAGCACGTCTTCACTTGGCATGATGGACTTGGTTCCAGAGAGTGGATTAGGATTTATTTTGTATGAGAGATATTTTGATCCATAGTTTGGATGTGACTGATTGAGATCTTAGTCCATGTTTGGATGTGACTGATTGAGATCTTAGTCCATAGTTTGGATCATTGACATATTGATATCTTA
Organism: Ceratopteris richardii; assembly: GCA_020310875.1. Lineage (NCBI taxonomy): Eukaryota > Viridiplantae > Streptophyta > Polypodiopsida > Polypodiales > Pteridaceae > Ceratopteris > Ceratopteris richardii. The sequence goes on along the minus strand of CM035441.1, from coordinate 37,458,513 downwards.
GTCCATAGTTGATAGATTGACATGTTGATATCGTGGTCGATAGTCTAGATCGTTGATAGATTGTCATCTTGGATTCATGGTTTGGATCATGCTGAGACTTTCTTGAGTTTCATTTTCATTAGAGTAGGTAAATCAAGTAGATTTACTCGAGCATAGGGATAGTAAATCAAGAAGATTTACTTGAGCTTAGAGATTAAGCACTAT
>CM035441.1:37378309-37435809 GCA_020310875.1 Ceratopteris richardii | reverse complement strand
ATCATGCTTTGTTATCAATGTGCACTGCTCAATGCTAATGTGGATATCTGCAAGTTGTAGCACCCATAAATGATGACTGATGTCCCTCTCTCTAATTATGGGCCCACTGATGTGCTAAGCCTAAATATCTGAAAAATAACTAAAAACAGGATCAATATGGGTAAAAAAATTGCTCCCAGATCTGAAATATGAAGAAACATTTCAGAAGTGTATTTATATGAACGTATGTATATGTTTATGTGTATGTACGTATATGTGTGTGTATGCGTGTATACATATATACACACACATACATGCACACTTCAATACATGTTTGCCTAAATTTAATCATGTGCATGAAGCGCGTTTTGTATTCTTCACATATGCTTTCCTGCATGCTTGTACGAAGTTCACGGGTATGCTATTCATACATGAACGTACAGGCAATGATGAGTAAGAATGCATTTGCCGATATCGTGCCAGAATGCGCAAGTCTAATGCATTTGCCGATATCGTGCCAGAATGCGCAAGTCTATGGTGCAGATCGGGATAAAGTCATGTACCGCTGAGTGAAACAACGTTAATTCATTCATATATGACTTGATGCGAGCTATTGAGTAATTCATGTATAATGTAATACGTCAGTTGTTCAGTCCAAATGATGCCAACGACACCCGAAGAGCATAGAGAACCCTTGGGTGTTCATGATTGAGGAGATGGAGATGGATGCTGCAAATGAGCTCTCTCTCTCTCTCTCTCTCTCTCTCTCTCTCTCTCTCTCTCTCTCTCTCTCTCTCTCTCTCTCTCTCTCTCTCTCTCTCTACGCATAAGCTCGTTGTATGCATCGTTCATTCGTTAAAAAGAGGAAGCCATTAAGCACAGTGTACTCACAGCGAAGTCATGATCTCCATTACAGCTCTTCAGCTTGGAGAGCCGATCACGGCTTAACGCCGAGTGCAATCAAGAGCGAGGAAAAATTAGGCCGATCCAAGCCGCTTAAGATACTGATATGGCTCGGTACGTGTGTACAATCGCGGTAAAATATATGCTTTTCCACCAAAAAGCGAGGTAGAAACAATGTCAACGAACCGAAGGACTTGAAAAAGCAGAGCTTATGTAGGTAAAACAATCAACCGCCCGATTATGTCAAAGTCGCGACTCGCAAACTTTTGTGACACTTTTGTCACTCCTTTTGTGAGTCACGAACTCACACACACATATATATATATATATATATATATATATATATATATATATATATATAACAACTCATCCACCCATGAGATTTTTTTTTGTTCTTCATTTTTTAAAGATGAGATTTTTTTTTGTTCTTCATTTTTTAAAGATTAAAATTAGACTATGAACAGATTTTGAATTTTAGATCTTTATTTTAAAGTTTAAAGTGTTTATCTTTATTTATCGTGCACTCTTTATAACATTAAAAATCCTTTTTTTTTTAAGAAAGTTCGATCGTTGAGATCTATTCTTTCATATGGCTTGAATTTATTAATAGTACAATGAAAGTCGAGCTTATTACCCACGAGACCCTTCCAATTCCACAAAGTACGGGTAGAAGGTTTAGGTTTAGCGGATGTGCCTTGTATTCCTTGACAGATGGCTAAGGTTCAAGTCTTGCCTGTGGCTGCATGCCAAAGAGTTCCTCAAGATGGGTGCCTCTATCTTATGAGGTCGGGTGTGTGCATCTTTCCAATTCATTGTACTCTCAAAAAAAAAAAACTACTAGATATAGAGCTCAAAGGTTTGTTAAAGTAACAACTGGGAAGGGACGGTCGTAACAATCCTCAATTTGAACTCGATTGTTGTCCAAAGGCCTAACAATCCTCCCAAACTTTTATAACCATCTCAGTACATATATGTTGAGGGGTGTCCCACTGCAACCTACATGGCATGAATGCCCACCCCTTAACCTATAGGGAAAGACTCTGACCACGCAAACCAACACGCATGAACAACATTAAAAGTTCTTCTTTGAGAAATTTAACGAAAATGTAATATTTTTCAAGCATTCTTCATACTAATTACTACTTTAAAAAAAAAAGGTATGATAGTCGTTTATAAAACTCGTTTTTTTAATTCATATTTGCAAATAAGCGTTGAAGGCATTGTTTGTAAGCTTTCGTGCGTAACGAAAATGTATTATATGAGTTATGTAAGCACCATTCAAGGTCTAAATTTGACGGTCATTTTGCTTGTCAAAAATGAGTGACTTTGTCCCAGTTCGCTGGCCTAATGGTTGGGCCTCTCTCCTCTTGAAGCGGGGGCGAGGGTTCGATCCCCGGCAGCAACACATAAGGGACATGTAATCTGGAAAGATGTTGCATTGTGGCTGAGTGCCACCGTTTGTCTATCCAGGCGGTAGTGTTGATCGCCGTTTAACCCAGTCTTGTAAACCCCTATTCTTGTGGGATAAGGGGGGTCCCATGGGTACTATGCCCTTCCTTGTACAGTTGCAATTTCAAAGTTAAAGTCCGAGGGAGTAGGCCTCGGCCGAACCTCCATTTTAAAATTTAAAAAAAAAAAATAATGAGTGACTTTTTAATGGTAATTTGCTTGTCATTTTTGTTACATATATATGCATATTAGATGGATATATCTTCTGTAAATCTATCAAAATTTCTAATATGAAAGGTAGAAGCAACATTTTATCTGTCATATGACATTTTTATCCTACCCGTCATGACCTGCTCCCGTTTCACATCCTCGGGATCATGTTGTCTTGGCTAGAAGATAACAAACCCACAACAACCTCTCATAGCTTCTTAATGAGGAAAACAAAGGCCAATGATGCTCATAAAAATTCTAATTTGAATTTTCTTTTACATGAGCACACCATAATTGCCTTTCATTTTGTCCACATCTCGTGAATGGGTTGGTTCGGCATTAGCCTCTAGAGGCAGAGGTCTTATGTTCAACCCCCAGGTTGAATATATAATGACTTTGGCCAATCTAAACCAGTTGAAACCAGTTGTAATCTTGTTTACACCCTGCTTTATGGGATACAGAAGATCTCGCTGATACTATGCTCATTCACATGTACAATTGTTCTTTTAAAGTTAAAGCTCGGAGGAGTAAGCGCTTACCGAACCTCCATTTAAAAAAAAAAGTTCCCATCCAATAATGTTCTAAAATGATCAAAAAAGAAACTTTATTGTTTTTCTTAAAAATATATATACCATATAGAACTCTATTCTCAAAAAAAAAAAGGTGTATGAACCTACATAGAAGCGCAAAAAGGTAGGGCAAACCCACATACAAGCGCAAAAAGGTAGGGTTCTTCCCGCTAAGTGACACGTTCAAAGGATTCCACCAATTATTAATCATCATAACGTGGGCCATAAAGTGCATCAAACACAACCGCGAAAACTTAGGGGACATTTTTGGAAGTGACACATTCAAAAGATTCCATCAATTATTAATCTTCATAACGTGGGCCATAAAGTGCATCAAAGGTGACAGTTGTATATACACACATCCATCCACACATACAAAGTTATACGCATACAGACATCCATACACACACATATATATTTGTGCACGCACACATACACACATCCATGCACACACATAGATATATTTGTGCACACACACATACATCCACACGTGCTTTTTTATTATGAGACATTTTGATTCTATTAGTTATATATAGAATAACCAAAATATGTACTCCTACTTTCACTTGTACAGTTGTTCTTTTCATTGATTTCCATTGATTCATGCAAGGGAGAGAGAGTTTCGATCGAACTTCCTCTTTTTTTTTTTTATGTATTTTCAATAGGGATAGTGATGTTATATGTCTTCAATTATGCTAACAAATCATATGATGATGAGTTGCAAGATAGGTCATATATTATGCAACAATGCATGAGTAGCAAAGAACAAGTATTCCTAGGGTATGGAAGCTAGGAACAAAAGTTTCATCAAAATCAATGCCTTTCTCTTGAAGATAACATGGCACATGAACGCAAAGGTTTCATCGAAATCGATGCGTTTTTCTTGAACATGGCATTTGGATATAAGCCTAATCTTATAGCAATCAACATTACCATCAAGTTTGTGTTTCAACTTATAGACCCATTCTGTGTCTATGGGCTTCTTACCAAGAGACAAATCAAGTAAAGACAAATATCATTCTTCATATAGAGTGACCAAATACCATTCTTCATAAAAACCAAATACCATTCTCCCTAAATATCCGAAAGATATTAGATCCATTTTAAGAGCTCCTTTGAGTTATCTTAGGTAGTTAGTTATTGAGAGATGTTGATTTCTCAACATCAGCATTTCAAAATCAGTTGCTAAGAGGAAAATATGAGGAAACTTAGCCAATGTGTCCTTAGAAGTAGATCACAGAGGTAAGCCAAGAAGATATGGAACTCAAAGAAGGGATATTGCTTCATGGCTTTTCACCTCAAGGAGAAGCAGATGCCCATGAATGGATGGCCTTCATTGAAGATATCAAGGGTAGTAACTTTTATTGTTTTTTACATTGCTCGAATACCTTTTTTCATTACATGAGTAAATGCATTAAATAAAGCATCTATCTTGAAAGTAAGGGAGCATAAAATGGAACATATGCAAGTTACATTTTTAATTTGGCATTATGAAGCTAAGCATTCCAAGATTTATGGCATACATTTAATATGCACTAAACTTATCACTTATGTGATATGGTAAGCATAAGAGGTTCCATATATGACTTTGTCCATGATAAAAAGTGCAAGTTTGCATTTGAGCATCCTTAGAATTAGGATAAGAATAGATGAATTTTTTGGCATAAGAGTAAGTATGAAGATGCCCATAGAAGGACATTGGAGATGGGAAAGAAAGGATGCCTTGAGCTTGTAGCATTAACATTCAATGGATGGAGAAAATCCGTTATGCAAAGGGATCAATGAACAGAGGTAGATATGATGGAGGTAAGCACTATTTCCAATTTGCTTTCTTTTCCATGATAAAGTAATGCATGTAAAAGTGCATATCAAAAGGAGGAGGTGAAGTCCTAATGCACATTGAATGGTGCATAGATTGATCCATTAAAGTGATGCACTTAGACATATATGAATAAAAAAATGTCTTTCAATAACATGAATAAAGCTCACCACATAAGGTTTGTTGGAGAATGAACATAGGATGTTCATATAGCATGGCATGATCTGAATGCAAATGAGCATGTTCTTGAATGTAAGTTCATGAATCAAATAGAGTTCTAAACATGAATTCCATGCATGCTTTAAGGAGGGGTTTAATTTTTGGACCATGTGCATGCTAAGCATCTTTAGGAAAAGATGTACATATTAGTGGCATACACTATGAATTCATATCAAATATACATGGGTTTATGGGATAATAGTGACATCAACTTTATTAAGTTTAAGCTTAAGATAGAAAATGACTTCTTGACATGCATTCAAAAGCATTACAAATTAATGGTACATTGATGTCCCTTAGTTCAATGAAACTTATCCTTTTATGCTTTCTATGTATTAGTTTAATCCAAAAGTCAACAAATCTTAACATAGATAGAAAAATATTAAGCTTATGGATTCCAAAGTTCCATAAAACCCATGGAATGCTTGATAACAAAGCCACAAACTCAAACAACAAGCCAAGAAATGTTTATCTTCATATTAACCATAACTTAGTGGAAATAAGAATTTGGATTGAAAGAAATCCAAAATAGAAATTGAAGACTATGTGAAACCCTTTACATAGTGATGAGCTAGTCTAAAATAAATATTTCATAATCATGAAATATGCTATCTTTTTAAAGCATTTATTTCTTTCCCTAATATGGTTCTCCCTTTTTGGCAAGAGGTATGAACCATTTGGAACTTCAAAAAGGAGTTGCTTTAGAGGTCAAAGATTGTAACTCTTTAAAATGCTACTTGATTCGACTAAGAGGAAGAAATTTTTCCCAATGAGGAATCCCAAAGTAAGATCTAAATTTGTTTGCACTAAGGTGAGAGTGTAAGCCAGATGGTATGAACATCTAGGTTTACACAATCACTAAATTGGATTTAGTGGTACGGTTCACCAATTTTTAAGGATAATGAAATCTTGAACTTGAGGATATTTGATGACTTGTTCAATCAACTTAGAAGAAAAGAGGACTCAACATAAATAAAGCTCCTATTGGGTTTATAATTAAGAAATCAGATAAGCACCAATTTCCTTAAAGCCTAGAACTTTTAGGGATGAAAACTCTTCAAGTTGGGAGAAAGGTATCATTGATATGATACTTCTAAGTGAAAGATACATTCCATGACTCTTTTGTAAAGGTTACAAGAATGCGCTTGACATCAAGTATCTATGTTTGAGATTCAAACTCAAACAAAGTGAGCATTGTATATGCAAGGATGGTTTTCATGAATAAATTCTGATTTAGAAGTAACCAAAAGGTAAGGTAGTCAATGACTTGAATCATATCCATAATAAGGTACTTGATAATCGATAAGATTATTCAAAAAATATTGGTTGTAAAGTATGATGTATAATGGATAAGATTATTCAAAAAATATTGATGTAAAGTATGATGTATTGCTTACGTCAAAGGGATTACATAGTTGTTGATCCTTAGATGAAGAATAGCTAAAGGTTAAGAAAACATCAATGGGATGTTGAAGACTGAAGCAAGATATAAATCATGAAGGTATGGTTTAAAGATCCCAAGTAAATACCATGGGTAAATATCATTAAAGAAGGGATCTAAAGGAGAAAGAGTTGAACCTATCTCAAATTAAATTGGATAGAGGAATTTTGGGAAGCCAAATGGCCTTGATTGGTTAAAGTGATCAAACCTTTTCTGGTTTGATAAATCATGCCAAGGAGAGGTTAACATTCAACCTAAGAAATCTTTGAGATATAAGATCAAGCTACTTGAAAATTGGAAACCTTGGTCCTTACTCTCATGTATATGATGCTAAGAAATTCGAAAATGGAATTCAAGTTCATAGATAATGATCAAAGATCATTGAGAGGAAAAAAGAAGGTGGATAGATAAAGGATGTAGCCCGACATATTGGAGAAAGGAATCATTGGTATGGGATGGTGGGAATTAGCCCCCTTCAAGAATTTCTTGTAATGGCCAGAGAGGAAGGAGACTCAAGATCCAATAGAAAACATCTAGAGAAGCCTTAAAGACACGAACATTGAGAGTAGATATTAGGTTCATTAAGAGGTTTAGAGATGCACCTACTATTGTATAATTCATGGGTTCAGAAGGTTAAACATATGGATTCTAAAGGTTATAATATGATGAATGTTTGCCTTGGTTTAGCCCTTGAATTACCCTTCCAACATGCCTTAGCCTTTGGGTGAAACCCTTGGGGTATTTATTCATATGAGCTCCCAATTGAATGGTTGGAACCTTAGGCTTGATTTATCCTAAGGTGTGGGAACCTTAGTCTTGCGAGATTAATGTTTTTCAAGAGTGGCATGAAGTGTGTTCTCACATAACAAACTAAAAACTACTTTTGCTTCTCATGTTCATTATATAGGCAAAGCTCTATGAACAAATGAATGAACATTGATATCATTGGTTGCATCTTATCAAAGAAATAGTACAATGAAGGCTCAATCTTCAAAGTCTTCTCAAGAATAAATCAAAACTTAGTAAGGGTATAACTAACAAGGATTTTGATGATACTTGATTAGACTTTGAGGAACCAAGTTTCCATGATAAGGCCAAGATGGACAAAGCCCTCTTAGTAAGTAATCCCTAAGTAAGAGCTAAAGTTGTTTGCACTAATGTGAGATTGTAAGCCAGATGGTATGGGACGTCTAGGTTTACAATATCACTTATGTGGGTCCAGTGGTATGGGACATTGACTTAAAGATAATGGAGGCTTAAGCTCAAGGATATTTGATGTCTTGTTCAATCAAGGATTGAGCATAAATGAACCTCCAATTTGGATGGGAAATTAAATGAGCATCAATTTCCTACAATAATTGAGGACGAAAACTCTTTCAAGAGGGAAGAAATGTATCATTAATATGATACCTTTAAGAAAACGATGCATTCCTTAACTCTTTCAAAAAAATTTAAGGAGTGCATTTGTTATCAGATACCTAAGTGTGTTTAAGTAGTATCTTAAACAAAGTAAGAACCAAATATGCAAGAAGGGAATTCATTGAAGAATTCCAATTCGGCAAGCAAACTAAAGTAAGCTAGCCAAAGACTTGCTGAGCATATCTAGGGTAGGTAACTTGAGAGTGGATAAAGATGGATCCAAAGTTTGCATCATTAAGCATGACAACTAAATTAAGTCAAAGGGATGACATATAATTGTTGACCCCTAAAAAGAAGAACAGTTAAAGGTTCGAAGAACATCAACAAAATGTTGAAGACTTGAGCAAGGATATAAATTCATGAAGGTATGCGTTAAAGATCCCAAGAAAATCCCATGGGAGAATATCATTGAAAAAGGGATCTAAAGGAGAAAAGACTTGACCTTATCTCATGTTAAATTAGAAAGCCAATTGACTTAACTTGGTCAAATATATCAAATCCTTTATGGCTTGATAAGTCAAGTGGCCTACATTGGTCAAAGAGATCAAACCCTTTTAGATTTTGATAAATTGTACCAAGGAAAGTTTAAAGCTTGACCAAAATAGATCTTTGAATCAATTGGTATGAAATTTAGAAACCTTAGTCTTTACTCTCTTGAATATGATGCGAAGGAGTTCAACGTGGAATTCATGTTCATAGGAAAATAATCAGAGAGCATGAAGAGGACAAAAAAAATGGAAACATTAAGGATGTTATTCTATGGATTGGATAAAAACTCACTCATATGGTACAGTGGGAACTAAATCCCATTGAGGATTTTTTTTAATGGCCAGAGAGAAAATAGACTCAAGATTAGATAGGAAACATCAGGATAAGACTTCAAGATAAAACTAGTAAGAATAAGGTCTTAGGTTCATATAAAGGTAAAGAGATTTACCTATTTGAACTATATAAATAAACTTGGTGGAATTTATAAGAGGGTAAGTGGAATAAGATTAAAATTTACCTTAGAAAAAGGCTATCCTTTGGATCAACAAAGTCTTGAAAACCAAAGATTTTCCAGAAAGGTCCAAGGATATGATCTAAAGATTCATCCATGGAAAATTGATGATGATCAAGATAAGGATCCACTAGTAGAAATGAACTTTCAAATATGGTGTATTATCTAACATTGAGAATACTTGAACATTATGTTTCAAGAAAACTTGAATGATTGATATAAGTCCTCCTAACTTGCCAAAGAATGAGAAGATATTATTTCTCCTAATTTATTAAGCATGTTTTGGTAGGGGCTTAATAGACCCACTTTGCTAAGTTCATACTTTTCACTTAGTCCTACCAAGTACAAATAAATTATATTGGTATTTGAAAAGGTCTAAAAAAGAATAAAGTGTATGACATCTAGAGATTCCTCTCCTTTTTATTGAAAGTGGAAGATCAATTTAGTTTCCGGCCCTTTCAAAATAGAGATAGGATCTCTATCGTAGAGTCCTAAGACTATACATTTCTAAGAAGGTGCAAAGTGTACAAGAAATGTAAGACTTTAGGAACGCGAGGTTTGTGGAAGTGCCAAAAAAAAAATAGTCAAGCTAAGACCACGAGAAAAGTCCACCCATTTCACCAAACTACAGGTATAAGGCATGCATGTACATTTGGATGGACTACGGGAAAGTGATTTGGGCAAGGAATTTGATTTCTTTTCTTTCAAATTGAGGTAGGTAGTAACCCTTATTTGATTATAGGAAATGAATCTAAAGAGAGAGATGACCATGCTCAGAGTAAAGATCATGGTGCATGGGGGAATAATTCACTTATTATACCTACACACATTTTCAAGGACAAAAATGTTAAAGGGGGGAAGAATGTTGTATAATTCATGGGTTCAAAAGTTTAAACATATGGATTCGAAAGGTTAGAATATGATGTATGTTTGCCTTGGTTTAGCCCTTGAATTACCCTTGGAACATGCCTTAAAGCTTTGGGTGAAATCCTTGGGGTATTTATTCATATGAGCTCCCAATTGAATGGTTTGAACCTTAGGCTTGATTTGTTCTAAGGTGTGGGAAGCTTAGCCTTGGGAGAAGCTTCTCTAGGAGCCACCTTGTGTGTACGTGAGAGAAAAATCCTCATTTGATTTAGAAGGCATGTGATAGACCTTGGGAAATTAGAAGGCATGTGATCACCCTTGGAAAAGTCTCCACATGAGGGCCACTTGGTTGGACACTTGGACAAACCCAAGGACACACACCCTTGGCCTAGAGGTATATATATGGGTGGAGTTGGATGGGTGGATATGTGCTCTCTCTTCTGTAGTGGTCTTCCTAGTTGATTAATTTTTTCATAGTATAGTTGCTTATGGAATTTCGTTACACAACACCTACTTGAACCAATTAAATACACTTGATTGTATGTATAAGAGGATAAATGTAATAAGGTGACATTTACCTTAGAAAAGGCTATCGTTTATCCTCTTAAAGAAGATATATTCTCTTCAGTAGAGTGCATATTCAGCTTTAGATTGTGTAGTATATTTGGATGAATACGAGGATAGGAATTTTGAGGAGTTTTTGAGTTAAAACTCCTATATTGAAGAGGTTGTTAAAATTCAAGTATATCAAAATATAAATCCTTGAAATCTAGAATGATCTATCAAATTTCATTCTTTGAATCTTTGGATTATTTACACAAATGATTGAAGCATGTTCAATAAGTACCTAGAAAATTCTAGGATATTATGCCAAGAAATAAGTATCTTTAAATCCTACAAGACCTTGGAACTAGAAGCAAAGAAAACTTGAACAATTTAACTTCATTCAATAGATAGGGAATCTAGCAAGAAGGTTTCCCTGACTAACATAAATGTATCTTGATGGCTTGATAAGTATTGTTCCTCAATTGGTCTAAGGATTTAAAGGAATCAATTGAGTAAGAATGATTTGTTCCTCTTTACAAAGCATTAGTGACCTTTGGGGTTATTATACTTAATTGTCTATGGTATGAACCAAAGTTGGTTAGTACTAATGCTCGTTGGAAGAACCTACAAATTTAAGATGAACAAAGAACTTGGGTAGAGACCTAAACGAATGGTGTACCTCCTAAAATCATGATTGTAGTCTTTGGATCTATGAAATCTTGAAGATCAAGATTTTTCAAAAGGATTGACCTATGGAAGAACAAAGAAATATTCCAAAAATAATCAAGAGAAAATCAAGAACAATCAAGATTAAGATCTTTTATACTAAATGATGAACTTTTTGAAATTGGATTTATCATCGATCACTCAAATACTTGAACACTATGCTTTCAAAAAAAGTTGATTGATCGATGTAATTTCAGCTACCTTGCAAAGGAATGAAAAGATAGTAGATTTGTTCATGGTAGTGAGCATGTCTAGGCAGGGACTAAGTTTACCCACATTACTAAGTTCAAACAGTTTGCTAAGTCCAACAAATAGACCTAGAAAAAATGCAAAGAATAGAGAATGTGAGAGAAAGAACTCATGTATGCAAGTTTCATAAATGGGTAGTCTCAATACACTTATTGGTTGACGAGACCACTGTTGGGAATTGAACTCACAACCTCCCGGTTAGGAGTATGATGGGCTAACCACTTGCCCCAAAAGCCATGGTTGAGGATTACTTCCTAATCCTCTCTCTTAAGGCGTGGTTCAACCATCTCCTACCAGGATTATGTGACATTCCTTCCCCCTTAGACTGAGCATTGTCCTCAATGCTCACTTATGGACCCTTCTTGGACCCACTTTCCATGCATGAGCGCTTCCACCAACCTCAAACTCAAGCACATGGACCAAATTTGGACCTATCCCACCCTCCGTGGGTGCCCAAATGCCCATGCGCCTTCATCCAAGGCCAGTTTCACACTCACCACGGATAAGCGCTTTTTCCAAGTGCCCACGAATGAGGCGCGAACCTCCATCTCGCCCAATTTCTCAACTAGGCTCTGATACCAATGTTGGGAATTGAACTCACAACCTCCCGGTTAGGAGTATGATGGGCTAACCACTTGCCCCAAAAGCCATGGTTGAGGATTACTTCCTAATCCTCTCTCTTAAGGCATGGTTCAACCATCTCCTACCAGGATTATGTGACAACCACTATATGTTTCATTAGAACATACATATAGAAGAGTTTTCTATGGCCATTTGACCTTTCACATAGACACTAATTCATAACAATCTCCCCTAAAGACCAATCTGGATAGTATGGCCAAGGAATAAAAATAAAGAATGATAAAAAAATATATGAGAATGAGTATATAACCTTTACCTCCAATGTAATGGGCATGTTACATAATGTACAATGTATTGCGCAAAACAATATCACATAACCCCCATCAAGTGACAACCGTGTCTAAAGCTATCCTATGGTAGATCTTTTGTTAAGATATTCACTACCTTTTTTTTAGAACTAACATTCTGAAGTAAAATGCACTCAACGGCTAACCCATCATGAATGAAGTGATACCACACCTCAATGTGCTTGGACTTCACATGATAGACCAAATTCTTAGCTAGTGCAATAGCCCTCTAACTATCACTGAAGTATGCCTATGTCACAAGCCAATCTAGAAAGCCACAATGATTCCTTACATGCCTCATTGACTACATAATACTCTACTTATATAGTAGAAACAATTGTACATTCTTGAAGATGGGACATCCAAAAGATAGCACCACCTATGAAATTAAAAATGTACCCTGGAGTAGACTTCCTATTGTCTACACAACCATCATAGTTAGAGTCTATATATCCAATGATGGATGCATCAACTTTACCAAGCATAGACACATATCCTTAGTGCCACTCAGATATTTCAATATCATTTTGAATGCATCTCAATGCTTCTTGTCAAGAGTCTACATGTATATGCTCACAACTCCCACTGCAAATGAAATGTCTGGTTTGGTAGCTATCGCATCATACATGATACTACCAACAACAAATTCATGGGGAATTTTCTTCATGAATTTCTTCTCCTCATCATCTTTGGGATACTCATCCTTGCTCGGGTTCACATATGTAGGCAATGGTGTACTCAATGCCTTTCCATCATGCATATTGAATTTGTGAAGCACTTTGGTTATGTACTCCATCTAAGACAAGTATATGCATCTCTTACTCCTATCATGGGCAATGTGCATTCCAAAAATATGCTTAACATGTCCCAAATATTTTAGGTCAAATTTTGATTCAAAGTTGTCCACGAGAGGCAAGTCTTTTGAGGACTTCCCAACAAGCAACATACCAACAACATAAAGTATCATTTCATTCCAATATGAGATATGTGGCCAAAACAACCATGCCATATATAAGAAATAGGCTATTTAGTGAAAGCTATTAAGTGTTCTTTCTGAGATAAAAACAATGGGTAAAATGAGCCAACTTTGCATGCTCTAGCAATGACCATATTTCCCTTTGAAATGCAAAAAGACTGTGCATAAAAGGTCAATTTGAAGCCGAGGTCATCAAGTTGACCAATTGACATCAAATTATGTGAAAATTGAGGCACATGGCATACATTATGCATGGTAAACCATGAACTATCAACCAATTGCACAATCATCTCTTCAATTCCAGTAACACTCTCATTGTACCAAGAGAATTTGTTTCACAACTAGAGAATCACTCTCTATGTGGTGTCACATGAAAATAAGCATCATAATCTAGAAACCATGTGTGTGAAAGAGAATCGGCCATAAGAGCCTCACAAGGCACATTATTGTCAAGTGTCAACACATCAACGTCATCATGAATAGCATTTATTTCTTCTATCTTTATAGATTAGGTAGCTAGTGTAGGAAACTATTTAACATGTTGTACAATTAGGGGTTGATTGGATGGGTTCCAAGGTTCAAGACCCTTGGGTTTCTTAGAGAAATCCTTTGGAAACTATTGGAGAACCCTTGGTTTCATTTATGAACCCTTGGGAATCGTATTTGAATGGTTTGAACCTTAGGATTTCTATCATAAGGTGTGGAGATTTATTTTTTGAATAATTCAAGTCAAGACCCCTTGAGCATGTACGTGCAAGTTTAGAGCTCCACAAAAGAAACCATGTGATTTTCAAGTGATCACATGTGATTATATGTGATTTCTTGACTTAGAAACCCATGCGAAGAACAATTCTTGGGAAACCATGTGACTTGGACACATGAAAATCCTAGACTCGAGCTAGAGGTATTTATATGGGTGAATTTGGAAGGGAGGAAACATACTCGCACTCTCAGAAGGTGGAAATTATCTTCAAGGATTGGAAGCTTTACAACACTGGTATCTAGATCAGAGGTTTATCTCAACATATTTTTTTTAACTCGACTTTTCTCTAGGAAATTTTGTAAAGAATTTTGCAAAGAATTCTCTAGGAGGATCTGTTATGCGAATCATTTCTCTCATTTTGTTGATCTGCAAAAGTACATTAGTGCTCAAAGGCTTGCCTAAAGATCTCTAGGAGGAGTTAAAGAGGGTCCATAGTACCCCCCCTCGAGAAAGAAGAGAAGGGAGGAGCCCCCCAATTGATGAGCAGCTAGAGAGACCCCCCCACCAGAAGCCCACATGCTATGTTGGCCTGAACCCACAGAGGGAGCACCCATGAGATCCTCCACTCTTCCTCTTGACATTGTGAGGATCAAGCAATCTACCCTTTCCTTTATAGGCCTCTTCAAACTATTTGCCATGATGTATGGGATTAAGAAGAACTCCAAGAGCTCACCCATGATTTTTTTTCAACTATCTCATATATGCCCAATTTCTGTGCACATTTGGAGAAACCGAAGAGTGAAATAAGCACTTTTGAAGGATAAGTTTGAGCCCTATCCCAAGCGATTCTTTGAATCAACTATCATCCAGGAAAACTTCTTCAACATTTGCAAGGGAAGAAGCTCTCATGAAAGTGTCCCATAGAAATTCTTAAGCGACTTTTTGCAAATTCTTCTTCAATAAAGGGTGGAACTTCATGAAGATTGACGAGTGGAGACTGATACAAGGGATGTCAACAAGTATTGTGCATGCTTTTTTGGAGTAACAACTCATCCAAAGGCATCTCGAGCCAACCTACAACAAGAAGTAAAGCTTGGAAAAAGAGTTGGGAAGTACTCCATTTGCATAACGCCTTTCTCTCCTTTTTGAATTAGGAACATTTCTTATATCAATTTCTTGTTCCAAAGTATTCATGGAGAGAGACTCATTTAGTGATAGTGATATGTTATTAGATGCTCCTAGGCAAGAAGTAGATTACATGCTAGACAAAGGGATTAGAGAAATGGATTGCAAACCAGGGTTTAAAAAGAAGGGTATATAAGAAACACATGAGATTAATATATATCAATAGTTAAATGGTTTGGATTAAAAATGAATGATATCCAAGTGGATATGTTCATAGTTAAAGAAATCCAAACTGAGATGGGAACCCTACACACTTCCATAAATGAAGTGAAAGGGAAAATGGAACAAATATTAAGTATGCTCTAGCGGCCCAACTCAACCTCTTCTTGCACAAATGGGATCCTTTTTAATTCGACCAAGGAACCCATTGATGAGGAAAGGACAGGGTGTTCCATTACCATCCAATGTAATATATCACTTTAGAAATAAAGTTGGGGATTTGATAAAAAATCCTCAACATAATACTTCCTTAAGATCTAGGAGTCTTTCTTTCACAAAAGACTTAAAGCCATGCTAAGATTGGGGCACAACCACTTCATCCTACTTGGGAGAATAAAATCTTTAAAAGAAATAAACAAACCTTAAGTACTTTTAAGAGAGAGGATATGTCAATTTCATGGCCATTACTTTAGCTTCAAGTCTAGGAGAAGGCAAAGACTGAAAATCTTTGCTTCAAATGCTTAAATCTAGGAAATTTAAGGAAAAAATTAGTGCTAGGCTGCAACAAAAAGTCACACATGAGCAAAAAGTGAAAGATAAAGCCTGAATCCACTTGGTCCAAACTTTAAACCATAAAAATAGTAAATTTTTGAAAAGAGCAGAAGTTTTTCACCAAGATTGCACGCATCAATGTTGTTTGTCCAATTCTATGTGGGTCCAAAACTCATTTGGACTCCATGAATTAGTGAAACTCCATGCTTGCAAGGAAATGGCTAGAAGCATGATACACAACTCGCCCACCAACAAATTCCTTAATTAATCATTGGTGAAGAGATTAAAGTTGCCCCAATATAAGTCTCCACATCAATATGTAGTGTCCATGGTGCAATGATAGGATAAGAAAGTCATGAACACTATGATCTATGGTCTCAAAAATTGAATTTCAATGGTAAAAAGATAAACTTGATTTCCTACACATTCATATGGAAAGAATTGATGTGGTGTTGGGTAGTGAATGGCTCTGTGGATTAGGAAGGTCACTAAATAGGAGTTGTCTCTTGAATACTTTGGAATTTGAAAGAAATGGTATGTGCTACTTGATTCAAAGGGAGCATGGTGTGCATAGTAATCCCTTGATCTCAAGCATGGAACTAAAAAAGCTTATAAATACTCACAAAGGAGAAGTGTACATGATACTTCCAACCAATCTAAATGACACATATAATATAAATTTAGTTCCATGTGTCTCGTCTCCTTTGTTTTAACATGAAAATTTGAAATTTAATGTTCATTGAATAAATATTGGGATGTTTTTCCAAAAGAACTTCCCCATGGCTTACCTCCTCCTTGTGGGCAAGTCGATCTTGCTATATACTTGCTCCTAGTTACTAATAGATTCATTCAACCTAGCAAATCACCTTGGGAAACATTTATCCTCTTGGTTAAGAAAAGGGATGGGTCAATGAGACTATGTATCAATTATTGAGATTTGAACAAAGTTATGATAGAGAATAAATATTTAATGCCATGAATAGATGATATGTTTGATCAATTTAAGGGAGCAATGATATTCCCAAAGCTTGACCTTCATCAAGGATATCACCATATGAGGATGAAATTTGAAGATGTCCACAAGATAGTCTTCAGAACTAATTATGGACATTTCAAATTCTTAGTCATGCATTTTGGCCTAATGAATGCTCCCACCAATGGACATTTCAAATTCTTAGTCATGCATTTTGGCCTAATGAATGCTCCCACCAGTATGTTCTTGACTTTGATGAGTACAATCCTAACTCGTTACTTAGGAAAATTCTTAGTTGAATTCCTTGATGACATTCTTGTCTATAGTCAAGATAGAGTTGCCCATTAAGAGCATTCGAAAAAGACTTTCCAAGTTCTAAGAGAGAACAAGTTGTATGGCAAAGAAGCTAAGTGTCAATTCTTTTCAACAAAAAAAAAATAATTTGTGCACATATATATGAAAGGAATTCAAGTAGATTATGAGAAGGTTCAAGTTATTCTAAATTGGCCACACCCTAAAACTATTACCTAACTTCAAAGTTTATTAGGGTTAGGAAGGTACTATAGGAAGTTTGCACCAAACTTTGCTAAGATCTCAATCCCTTTATATAAAAAGATAAAGGGAAATCCTAAAAGCCTTACTTGGGATAAGGAAAAGGTTGGAAGTGGAACAACTTAAGAAGCCTTAGCATCTGCACTAGTTCTACAGATAGTAAACCCAAATGAATCTTTTGTGGTTGAGAAAGATGCAAGTGAACTAGAAATCAGACAGGCATTGAACCATAATGGTCAACCAGTTGCTTTTAAATCTCAAAAGTTAAACTAAGCTCAATGCAATTATTCTCCCTATGAGAAAGGGTTTTATGCCATTGTGCATGCTCTAAAGGAATGGATTCATTACTTGTTTGGTGCCAAAGTGACTAAAGTTTTTGATCAAGCAAGTAACAAGTGGTTTGCCAACGAATGTGAGTTAACATCTAGAAAGGTTAGGTGGGTTGAGATACTCCAAGAGTTTGACTATGAACTCAGATATCAAAGAGGGAAATTTGATGTAGTTGTAGATTTTTTAAGCCCTATGTCTATGTTGAAATCTTCGAGCTTCATACAAATCTCAAATGATTTAGTAGAATTGATGAAAGCTAAGTATTAAGAAGATACAAGTTTTAAGGAAGCCTAGAAGAAGGCTCGCAACCAAGTTACAAATTTATCATCCGAAGATAAGGTTAAACATTTTAGTATTCAAGATGAATATCTGTTATACAAAGGAAAGGTATGTGTAGCTTGTGATAAAGAACCTAGATGGAAAGTTTTGTTTGAATGCCCTAGTGCCCCAAGTGCAAATCATTCATGAATCAACAAAACCTATGAATTGGTCAAAATACAAATTTATTGGCCAAGTGTACGTAAAGATCTATAGCATTATGTACTTAACTATACAAAATGTCAAGTAAATAAAGTGGAGAAGTTCAAGATAGGAGTCTTCTTGCATGTTTTTGAGATTCCCAATGGTGAATAGGAAAGCATTTCATACGTTTATGTGTACATGTATGATTAGGAGCATATGTATGTGGATGGAGACGAGCATGTTTATATGTGTATGTGTATGGGTATGCATATGTGTATGCATATGCGTATGCATATGTGTATGTGTATGTGTTGGCAGTGGTCAGGGCGGTCAAGGATTTACAAGACAAGGGAGCCAACGAGAAGGGCCAAGCAGACAAAGCAATCAAAGAAGATCTGGCAAATAGGCCATCATTTTTTTCTGAATTAATACTTTCCAAATAGTGATTTTAGTCACTCCACACCATTGTAAATACCATTCCACCTTTTTGTAACTCCATTTTGTGCAAGCCAAGGAGTCCTTGAGCTTGAGGAGCATTAGAAGCACCTATCTATCAATTTTCATATTTTTTAGACTCCGTTTGAGCCTCCAAATAGGCCCTAGAACCTAATTTTTAACTAAGCTGGACACTAGGTCTGGACATGGCCAAAGCTAGTCAAAAACTACAAAAAGAGCTAGAGAGTTCATTTTTGGGGTTAGCTTGTTGTAGAATTGAACTGTAAGAGCACTTTTGAGAAATCTAAAGAACTCCATTGTCTCTCTCTTTGTTCTTGCCTTGTGTGCGCATGTGTGTGTATGTGTGTGCATGTTAGTGTGGTTCTCACTCACACACTTGTGCCATCACTTGTTCGAGGTCTTCATACCATCCTCATGTCTTCCCGGATTGACATTAAAGGAGGTGCTACTCATCATTGAGCTACACCAAATTTTGGCACTATTGCCGGGGATCGAGCTTTGAGGACGAACGTGTGATGGTAAGACGTAGAGTTGTGACGTTGGCGTAGTAGGTAATTTCTTTACTTTCTTTTCTCTTTCTTACTTTACCATCATCATCCTCACCATACCCCACTTCCATCTCCATCATCGCGAAAATTTCAGTTTTTGATCATATCACCTTCTCCCTTCCATTTCCCTCATTCCACTTGTGAGAGAGAGCGAGAGAGCGATTTGTGTGCGCTGTTTTTGCATGTTTTTTGAGTTTCCCTGCAGGAATTGATTGTCTCATCATCTCCAGCACGCTGCATAGGTACGGAAAAGCTCGGAACTGTCTCTGTGTCGCAGACCTCTGTCGATCGCGATCGACATAAAAATTGAGCTTTTGGTAAAACAAAGTACACCACAATGACACACAAGATGATCACATTCTAAATCATAAATCACAGTAAAAAAAATTCTGTGTTTCTCTGTCAATCGCGATTGACACCATCAATCACGATCGACAGCCATGATCGACAGCCTCTGTCAATCGCGACCGACAGCCTCTGTCAATCGCGACCGATAGACCCCGATCGACTTAGTCAATCGTGATCGACACCGTCGATCGCGACTGACAAAAACTTCACGATTGACACATATATTCGCGTGCCCATGTGTCCATCGCAATGGAGAGACCCATGATCGACTAAAATCTCGCCGAAATTCGCGTAAAAAGTGTCGGTCGCGATTGACACCGTCGATCGCGATTGACAGGACTCACGACCGACTCTGTCGATCGCGATTGACACTGTCAATCGCGATTGACGTGTCGATCGCGATCGACAGCCACGACGGACATCTCTGTCAATCGCGATTGACAGACCTGTCGATCGTGATTGACAGGCTTTTTCGGCCAAATTTCTAGGGCTTTTTATTCCAAGTTTTTGGGGTAATTTTGGGCATACTTGTCAAGCCATTAGTGATTTGTGAGGTCCCTACACTTGTATTTTTGAGAAAAATCCTGTGAACTGTCAGCCTGTTTGAACCCTGTTTGAACCCTAGAATCCTAAACAGTCATAACTTTCTCATACGAAATCCGTTTGCTGTGATTTTTCCTTTTGTTGGAAAGCTTGTGGGGAGTACAACCAAAACTTCCACTGGTTACGATAAAATTAATATCAGGATTATTAGATATAGTATTTTGAAGTTGACCATATCTAGGGGGAACAAAACCAAGGGATCTCTAGAATTGTTTGCCATAAAGACAGAGGGCAAATTGATATCTAAATTGCATGAATGGAAGTGATTTCTTATGTCATTTGAATCTAAGTCTTGAGCTAACCTTGGGACTTTTACAGGTCTATTGAGAGCACTAGAGGGCATCCAAAGCAAGGACATTCTACAAGCTTGAGAACAAGGTTCTTGAGCACAAAAGAGCCAGGAATCAACAAGTGAGGTTGGATTATTCTCAACCCCCTTTGTCAATTCCTAGCTCAGGCTAAGTGCGAGTAGTGCTAGAAGTAAGTCAGGGCAATGATAGGCACGAGACAAGTCAAAGACTATCTAAGAAATCAAGTTCAAGTCAAGAGATAACCTGTGTGTGATCGATAACTTTAAAGGAAAAGAACTTAATGTGGAACGATCAACTTAAAGTGCGGAAATTAATTCAAGTATTCCTGACGGCGTGATATCAGACAAGATCATAAACATGATAATCAACTAAAAAGAACCAAGTGACTGATACAAATTGATTGGCAACAAGGTTGTACCTTGGGTAAAAATTGGGATTGCTCAGTTAGGCATATCAAGACGACACCTAGGGAGAGATAGACAGAGGCTTAGGTCTTCAGAGGCTAGTGTCAATCATACTGCTAGGTCTTGGGCCCAGCAGTTGAGCCATCATTCTCACTACCCTAGCTCTAAAACTAGCGAGTCTGAGATGTCCCACGGTATGGAGAGACCTACAGGAAGTTCACGTGTGCCATATTTACATAGGGTAGAAGGCCCTTACAAGACGCATTTGGAATACCTTAGGACCAACCGATTAGGTGCGTGCATCTATGAGGATGGCCTAGGAAGATCCATGGTCCATATTAGAAACCCAGATCAACCCATAGGATTAGAACATCCAACAATCAAGTTTGAAAATGGAGCATATCCGGACAAAGAAGGGACCATATACGTAGTCACCAGTCACCCCAATAGGACATATGAATTTGGGAATGTGATCCCTGAGACGAACATAGATGACCTAGAGCAAGGGAACATGGGTGGAGAGCCTAAAACACCACGAGGCAAATCAATTCTCACTAGAATTATCACGCCAGAGTGGATTCCCCAGGATAATAAGAGCATAGATCTGCTCTTGAACCGAGATATTGATGAAGCCTTTTGGAGGTACAAGCCTGGTCAGCCTAAGGAGGTTGGAGCGCTCACTATCTACAAGTTTAAAGATCCGGATAGTCCAGGCAAAGTGACCTATTTAGACAATACTTCATAGAGGATCTTTGTGGTCTCAGAGCATGGTAGGCATGCCTACACTTGGAAGGGTGAATTTACTTTTCCCTAGCCAAGATCTAATGTCTCTTTTGGCCACCAAGGAGCTGGAACATCCCAAGCTCATGGAGCCCAAAGAGACATAAATAGAGAAAGGCTTGAGGTAAGTTTTGCTAACCCATTGGGAAGAGAAAGGATGAGAACAGAGACAGATAGAGAAGAAACCGAGAGACCAAGAGCCCCAAGGAACCTAAGAAATGCTGATGATTTTCCTTTACCAAGGCCTAGGGAACACACCAGAACCTTGAGGCCAACTTAGTTGGTTAAGTCCATGAAGAACTACTTTGATGGCACAGGAGACCCATATGATCATGTGGCCGAATTTAGACAAGTCTTGAGAGCTGAACAAGTTGAGGACCTATTCACGCAATACAATGCCTTTGGTCTAACCCTTAGGAACACCGCTCTTACGTGGTTTCAACCACTAAATGAGAGACACTTTAGGAACATAGACCAACTCTTAGAGGCTTTCATTACTGAATTCTCTAAGAGTGGCATAAGGCATAATACTTCCTCACTGATTCATATCTTCAAGCAAACCCCTCGAGAGGCGGTTAGACTTGCAAGAAGAAGGTTCAGGCAATATCTAGAGAGATGTCCTGTTTCTGAGTTACCCACACCAGCCAAACAAGTGGCTTTATTCCTAGATGGACTGCTAAGTACCAAATTGAGATCATATGTGTACTTGAAGGACCCTAGAACTATAGAAGAGTGTGTACACATGTGCATAGACATTGAAGATAACCTAGGGGAGGAATTAGAGCTTTCAAAAATCTACAAAGATTCAGATAGTTCTACTAGCCTCAGTTCCATGCAATCCACCTCTATTGAGGAACTCGATGAGAAGGTAGCTCAAAAGCTAGGAGTATCAAGCAAACAAATACCAAGGTTTGCCCCCGTGAGGCGGTGCTATACTTGTGGAGGTGACCATATGGCGAACGTATGTCCCATTATGGCTCAACCCCAAGTGAATCCTAGTAGCCAGTACTGCACCATAGAAAGGAGATACACTAATCACACCGCATAAGATTGCCCATACAACAAGCAAGCAGTTAGGCAAACCTACCCTCAGCCATACCCTCAACAAGGAAGATATCAAAACCAATACCCACCACAACAATATGGAAGACCTCAATAGCCCTATCAGCAACCCTACCAAAATCAGCAAAGGCCTCAGCCTGTGTTAGCCCAACAACCTCCAGCTCCAGCCAATGTGATCCCAGTAAAGTATGCAGCTGTAGAAGAGAACCTGAATAGAGCCATAGTGCCAGTAACACCATTGCTTTCAGAAAGTGACCCCAATGACCATAGCTTTGATTCTACACATATAAACAGCCCCCAGGCCTACTACATGTCGTTACCTGAGCATAACGAGTCATATTACTCTGAAGAGCCAAGTGAACCTAGTTGGGAGCCAGAGTATGCAAATGTCATGTACACAAACCCCAACTCTAGACCTCAACCTAGGCAGGTACGACCCCCATTCCCTAGAGGACCGTGCTTCAGATGTCAGGGATATCACCTCATTTGTGATTGCCCAATGCCTGCACCTACATAACCCCAGTCAGTAACGATCCATGGCTTTTGCCAAGATTGTGGAAAGGAGCATCTCTTATGAGATTGCCCAAAGAATCCCAATAATATGCCAAAGATCAGTCCTATTAACGTTATGGGGTTAGTTGTAGACTCCACAGGGAGTGTGACTTCCACTGCACCATTGCAAGTGGTCACGAGAGCTCAGGCATTGCAGCAGAACCAAGGTTTAGGCCAGGAAAATAATTCTGAGGTTAGTGAGACTGAGAGCACAACTAAGAAACGGATTAGATCCTGGAAAGATAGCCGCGAGAGAATGAAAAGACAATGGGCAAAGAAGATGAGTGAACTCGAGGAAAGCCCACGAGAAACAAAAGCCAGGATAATTGAGCTTACATCTCAAACTCCCTCTCACACTACCCCACCACCACCATTCCCATCTCCATCCAATCCACCCCTTTCCAACCCGCCTCATGCGACCCTACCACCTCCTAGAGTAGGATCAGTATTAGCAGATCCCAGTCCCGAGGACCTAATATGATGCTTGAGGCATATCAGGCCAGAATCCAAGGGCCAAACGTGACGGATCATGAAAAGTATTACCCTAGAGCAGAGCTAGAGCTTGAACGAACCAAAATTTGTGTTAAGATGGTGGAATTGGCTCAAACCATGTTTGAAGCTAGTTGCCTCTTTAACATCTCTAGTTCAGCTAAGACGCAGTTGCACTTCGATGGACTGCTAGAAAGACTAGAGAGGCTAATTGCAAAATCAGAAAAGGAACCCACCCCTCCAAATAAGGGCAAGGCAAGTGAAAGGATAAGCATTCCTCCCTAGGAAGCTTATGTGCCTAACTCCACAGAGCCAGACACATCTTCTTCTCTAAATCAGTACTCACCCGAATTCCTACGAGAGATTCAAGAAGAGAAATGGGCTAAAGAGAGTGAAGTCCCTCCTCCCATTGAACTTGTGGATGACGCACATGATCAATTCCCACAAGACATTCCTTCCATTTATGAGGAGCAGGAGAGTGCACAATCTCAAGAGAGATTAGACTTTGAGTCTAATTCTTTACATGAATTACCCCACTTCACAGGCCCATGGGAAGCTAAGTCTACATGTATGCGAGCACCCACTGTCATGGTAAGAAACGAAGATTCAATCATACCTAGGAACACAGAGGTAGTGAAAAATACTAAAGTGCAGTGCAACCTCACTTTAGAAGAGCTCCTCAAAGTTAGGCCAGAATTGTGGAAACATGTAGCCAAACAAGTACCCGAGATAGCTAAACCGCGTTCTCAGATAGGTTCTCATAGAACAGTGCCAGAAATTCCTCTAGACAAGATAGGAGATATGAGTGAAGGAGAAGAAGGAAACACCTATCTTCCCATCACTCATCAAGGATACACAACCAAGGCAATTCTCCACTTAGGTGTCGGAGTTGCAATTGCTACCACTTCCCTATGGAAGCGTTGGGGCAAGCCAGCACTCAGGTCAACGAGAATGAAGTTGCAGATGGCCGATGGTCACATTGAAAGACCCTTAGGGTTGTTAGAAGGAATAACTCTCACTACTTGTGGTGTAGAGTTTGAACACACATTTGCTATATGTGACTTTAGCAAAAATCATGCCTACGAGATGATTTTGGGAAGGCCATTTATGCGACAATTGCAGGTAGTACAGGATTGGGGAACCAATTCCTTTTATTTGCAACACTTAGGTGTTACGAACAAAGTGAATCTCAAAGATTACTCTCGTAGAGATGTCCCTCCTATCCAATGGAATCCCATCCATAGAGCCAAAGATAATATAGAGTCAGTGCATTCCATAGGATCAGGATCCTCATGGATGCATGAAGACACCCACTTGTGGATGTGTAAAGTAGCAGTAGAAGAAGAGAAGAGAAAAAAAGCCAAAGAGATAGGTGCGAAGGAAACCCATAGATCAATTCAAGACCCAGCCTATGCACCTGTAGTATTCCTGAACGAAGAATTTGAACCTCACGGCTGGGCAGAAATTTTAGCAACAATGGATGTAGCCATCAATGAAGAACAATGGACACCCCACTGTGATGAGGATGGCTATGCCATTTCCGTTTTCTCCATAGAGCCAATCATGGGAGATGCTGTTCTGGAAGAATGTGAACCTAGCACTGATGCATTTGAGGATGCAAGTGACTCCGATTTAGAGCCAATCATTATGGACCCACCTTTTGCATCAGATGAAGAGTACTTCTATGAAGTAGAAGTTTACCCTCAGAGACATGGGGAAATTATGAATGAGGTGAGGTTAACCACCCAAGTGACCGCCAAGAGTGAAGGTAAGAAGAGGAAGAAGAGAGCAGTCACACAAGAAGAAGAAGAGTCGTTGTTTGAGGTCCCTGACAATTTCAGAAAGTACGAGATAGATGATAGGAGAGTCATGATAAGAATGCCTAAACGTGAGGCTCAATCAGGAGAGGCCTATGATAACAAAGAAACCACCAAGAAAATAGTGATAGCCATAAAAGAAGGAGAAGAGATATGCACTTACATAGGACATGACTTGACGGAAGAAGAAGAGCAAGAGTTAATTGCCTTGCTAAGAGAATACCGAGATGTATTCGTTTGGAGTTACAAGGACTTGAAAGGTGTGGACCCTGACATATGCTCACACACTATCCCCATTACCTCATATGCCAAACCCTCTAAGCAAAAGCCATACACATATAATGATAATTATGCTGCCAAGATCAAAGAGGAGATAGATAGACTGGTGGAAGCTGGATTTATCTATGAAATTGAGCACACTGAGTGGGTATCCCCCATTGTAGTGGTGCCCAAGAAGAATGGAAACCTACGTGTGTGCATTAACTTGAAGAAGGTTAATGCAGCCACTATTTGAGATAACTATCCACTGCCTATCACATAACATCTCTTAGAAAGAGTAGCAGGCAAGGAAGTGTACAGCTTCCTTGATGGATTTTTTGGCTACAATCAGGTAGCAATAGCTCTAGAAGATCAGCATAAGATGGCAACAAGATTTTGAGATATTCACTCTCATGGACACATAGTCTCACGTAACCATCTTTACCACGCTTGTATAAATTATCACCAATAAGTGAGTAGTCTAGGGCTTCTTGTTCTAAACTTCTTTCCCTCGTCAGGGTCATATCTTGAGGAAATGTTTTCGTCCTCAAGAAGGCTACTAGTGGTTCACTTCAATCTGGTGCTAGAGACACTTGGTACAAAGTTGCGTGCTCCACACGTGGTTTAACACTACAGACTGTGCATTCCTTACACAACCTATGAACATCTGCTTCCATAGTTGGCCAATGCACTCCGAGTCTCCTTTGTGTCTATAGGGTTCGTTGCTTTGAGTAGTGTTGCTCTAATGCACCTACATGTGCTAATTGCAACCATTTTGCGTACTCGTCCTCTTCCACACAACAAGCTAGGATCCCTTGATCTATATGCTTATACATACTTCCTGCCATGATCTAGTATTTTTGGGCTTTTACTATCTCTCAATCTTGAGTGTTTATGACTGGATGGTTAGGCCCGTATGTCAATACTGGCACTAATGGCTTAGCCCACTGAGGTACCACTTCCAAATTAAACAAGTAAGCATCAGGAAGGTCATCTGATACTCCTTGTGGGGCCTCTCCAGATGTGAGTCTAGAGAGGTGGTCTGCTCTCAAGTGAGTCTTACCTTTCCTCACCACAACCTCAAAGTCATATTCCATTAGCAAGAGAAACCATCTTACTAATCTACCTGTATTGCATGGCTTGTTCACTATGTACAACAATGCCTGATGATCAGTAAAAAATTTAAACTTGTTTGCAAGTAAATGGTGTCTAAACTTTTTAACCACATACATGATGCCTAATCCTTCTCGTTCAGTGGTAGTATAATTTTGTTCAACTGCATTCAATTGTCTAAGATAGAAGGCATATTTTGATGCCCATGTGAAGGACAACGGCTTGAAAGCAGGAGACCTAGTCTTAGTTTACACTTTAAAGCAACATGCACGGAAATTAGAGAAGAGAGGCTATGGATCGATGATCATAAATAGGATCTCAACTAGTGGAGCAGTTCAATTAGCTACACTAGAGGGTGATGTTCTCCCTAGTTACATTAGCGGATGCAGAGTCAAGTTATATCAAGAACCCCTGACAGAAGAGATGCTAACTCGACTCAATACTGCTAAGAAATGCAAGGAAGAAGAAAAGCGAATTCGACAGGAAGCACATGCAGAAGCATTGGAACGCATCCAAAGAATGAAATTGCGAAGGCAGGGTAGAGATCAACCTAGGACAGATGAATATGCGCACCCAGGATATCATATGGCGATGTGTGAAGTTTTAGGTATTAGTTCTCATAGAATAATTGCTCGACACCCTTTTGTAACCTTAGAGATAGGACAAGGAAAGAGTGCAAGGACTGTAAGGGCCTTAATTGACTCAGGTGCAGCCACTAGTGCTGTTAAATTTTCTTACTGTCAAAAGTTGAAATTAAATGTCAATCTTGTGGAAGCATATCTCATAGGATTGGGAGGTGTGGAAACCTCTTACATGGGCGAGGTGGAACTTCACCTCTACATTCAAGATGTTTTAATGACAGTTAAAGTGCTAGTGTGTCAAGATGAGGATCTCAATGAACCTCTTGTCTTGGGTCAAGACTGGATCTATGATCATGCAGTCAACCTAAACCTAAGAAGTGGACTTCTTCAGGTCTAGGTAAATCAGAACCGCATTACACTTGAATTAGAGAATGAAGCACTCAAGGAACTAGGAAAGTCACACACTCCTGGTCCTTCCAGGGGTACACATGAAGATGACCATGCTATTCTTGTCCAAAACTATGTGATGCAGAGGGATGATTATCTCAACAAATAAGTCAAGGATATGATGGAACTCCCTTCTTTTCCAAAGGCCATCGAGATGCAGCAACCAGAGGCAGATAAAATGCAGCAGAAGCAAACTACCTATGCTCGAAGCCAAAAGAAAGTACGAAGCAAGGTGTCCTAGCCACCAAAACAAATGTGGGTGCGGAAAGGCGAGAATCCTATTGCGGTCAAGTCACAACAACTGGCTCAACTTCCTATTAGTGATCGACGACACGACACTAATAAGGAGTCTCCCAAAAATTCTTCTGTGAAAGTGAAGTCTATCTGGGTACCCAAGAAGTCGATGAAGGTTGGCCCACAATCAAGACAAATTTGGGTGCCTAAGGCTTGCTTGCGGGCTCAAATAGTTACACAGAAACCACACCCTGTACAACATGGTTCACTCACTCGAAGAACTGATACCCACTCCCATGCATCACGCAGGAACACATATCCACCCATGAGCACGAGTCGAATCACTTGTAAATGGGTCCCTAAAAAGCCTCATTTCCAAGCAGACACTCTCACAAGGCCCTCGAGAGTCTCCACAGAACCAAAACCGAAAGCCATCCACTGTGTTTGGCTGCCCAAAACTTGTAATAAACCCCCCGAACCTCATTTGTAAATTCACACCCACCTAGTAACTGCATCATTCTCACACTGCATCTTTCCATTTAGCTCTTAGGCCAAGGCATCCACTAACTACACTCACAATCACCGAGCACTCACTGACTAACTAACATATCACTAAAAACTCATGTTAATGTTGTAACGGGGACACATGACCACTTGGTGTCCATTTGCAATGTTAACATTCATTTGTATATTCTCACAGAACCGGTGACCAGACCCTTCAATATGGCCGAGGCTGTAGGAACTAGCTCCCAGGCAGGCACCAGCCCTCACATTGTAGACATTGAAAGTCTCCCCATTGAGGAGGAATCAAAGGAAAGACCACTGGCTTTGCGATCTTTACATGCCATACCTGTTCAGAATCCTCCCCAGGGGCATACATCACCAGTAAGCAAAAACTCGCATTGGTTCAGTGATGTGGCAGGACCTCTTGGAGAAGGCACTTACTTGTGGAAGGCAAAAATAGAGTTCAACGGACGCTGGGGCCCGTATCATTTCTTTACCAGAGAGTTTGAGAGGCTTCAAAACAATGAAGGGTTGAAACCGATATGGAAGAAGGCGGGACTATATGATACTTCAAAGCCCAGTTACTGAAGCCGGACTTTCTAAAATGTTCATATTTGATTAGCACCCTCACTCCCACTAAAGAGAAAAAGGGGTATAGCACTTTTGTCCTACCATCTCTTACAAGAGGTAATGAACTGAGGCACTTCAAATTGACGAACAATTTGGTAAGGGAAGCTCTCGACATGGAAGGCATGCATTGCATGTGCACGTGCATGTGCAGGTGTATGTGCATGTGCATGTGTATGTGTATGTGTATGTGTATGTGCATGTGTATGTGTATGAGTGTGTATGCGAATGTGTATGGGTATGTGTATGTGTATGCGTATGCGTATGCGTATGCGTATGCGTATGCATATGCGTATGTGTATGCGTATGCGCATGCGTATGCATATGCGTATGTGTATGCGTATGCATATGCATATGGGTATGCATCTGTGTATGTGTATCTATATCTGTATGTATATGTGTATGTGTATGTGTATTTTGTTGAATGTGTATGTGTATGTGTATGTGTATGTCTATGTGTATGTGTGTGTATGTGTATGTGTATGTGTATGGGTATGTGTATGCGTATGCTATGCATATGTGTATGCGTATGCGTATGCGCATGCACATGCATATGCGTATGCACATGCATACGCGTATGCACATGCACATGCATATGGGGTATGTGTATGCGCATGCGCATGCATATGCGTATGCGCATGCGCTTGCATATGCCTATGCGTATGCGTATGCATATGCGTATGCATATGCGTATGTGTATGTGTATGGATATGCATATGCACATACGCATACGCATGTGTATGTGTATGTGTATGTGTATGTGTATGTGTATGTGTATGTGTATGTGTATGTGTATGTGTATGTGTATTGTATGTGTATGTGTATGTATATGTGTATGTGTGTTTTGTTGAATGTTTTGTTGAGTGTGGCAACATACCCCAAAGTGAACCCTCCACATCATCCACAATCAAAGAAGGATGATTCCCACAAGTTGGAGGCATCCAATCATGTCCATAATGGAAAGAAGTTGATAAGAGAAGATTTAGGTCACCTCTTGATATGATTAGGCCTCACTTTTGACATGTATATGCTTTTGATTGGTTAACGAGGTTGGTATGCAATCTTTGAAACCTCTAATGAGTTTTATAATGACTTAGAGTCATGAAAATATGTGCCCAAGCTGTCCCCTTGCTTAAGCACACCCCCTACTAGCTGTTCTCTACATATTTTGCCAAAATTTCACTTTTACATATGCTATCTCTCTAGATGACCTTGGGAGACCCCTTGATCTTGTAATTGTTGTTTCTCGTACATCCGCAATTCATTTGAAATTATTTTTGTCTTGTTGGAAATTCTACTTTGAGTACTACAAGTCTCGGGTCCATTGCCTACACATGTGCAGAGAAATGTTGAGAATAGTGTCTATGTAGTTAGCTAATACTCTGTGAAGAGATCAAGTTATCTATTTTGTTGCAGTTGCTTGAGGCATTATCTAGTATCTAAATGGAATGCTTTTACGTGCATTTGAAAGCTCTATAAGTCTAGTTTACGCTTACAAAATTCATTTTCATTCTTCATGTACTCAGAGAAAGTCATAAAATACAGAGCCTATGTCTGAAAACTTTCAGGATCATAGGAGGGTTCATTTGCTTTTGTTGTGCACATAGGAGTGTTTATCCTCCAACAGTAGTATCAGAGCTATAAGGGGAGTATCAAAGAGAGAAGAAGGTGCTATTGAAGTGATGTATAGACCTCATCAAAGCTTGAAAGAAAGAAGCAAAGAACGGGCACATCAACAACAAGGGGAACCAAACAAGTCATTGTATCAAAGATGAACTTTCATCAAGAGGAGTAGCTCTATTTTTTGAGGCAAAAGCCATCTTTTTCAACTTCATTGCATCAAGGGGGAGGTTTAAAAGAGCTAGAAGGCACCATGGCTGATCTCAATGCTCATATTAAGAAGCTCAAAAAGGGAAAGTATCAACCATGGCGATTTAGAATAAGCAATTTTTTGATGGGGAAAGGTTTGTGGGGACTTGTGAGTGGTGGAGAGCCAAAACCCTACATAGATGATTTAAATCCAATTGATGATCATAGAAGAGTAGTAAGAGAGGGATTAAATGGACAAAAGAGTCATTTTTATTTTATCTCATTATATTAGTAACTCCATGATAGGACATATTCAAGATTTGGATACATCAAAGGAGGTGTGGGAGTGCTTAGAGAGATTGTACTCAACCTCCACAAAAGTTAGAAAAATTCAGCTCAAGAATGAGCTAAATAATCTTAGGAAAGGCCCCTCTCAAGGTGCTAATTATTACATATTAAAGGTTAAAGAGCTTGTAGATGCACTAGACTCAATCAGTTGCGCCCTAAATGATGATGAACTTGTAGCCCACACACTAAATAGACTTAGAGATGATGAAAAATGGAGGCCCTTCACAAATTCAATGTATGTAAGGGACTCTCTTCCTAACTTTGATCATCTCATGGTGACAGAGGAGATGAACCTTGGTGGTCATAATGCCAAGGATATCCAAGGGCAATTGTTGTATGCAGGTAGAGGAAGAGGAAGACACAACAAAGGTGCTACAAGAGGAAGAGGAAGATATGAAAGCAACCAAGGAGTCCACGACAACAATAAAATGTAGGTCAAAGAGGTGGAAGAGCAACAAATATAGGAAGAGGTACAAGATTTGGTGGAAGAGGACAACCCACTTCAAATGGATGCTTTGTATGTGATAAGCCTAGTCATTTTGCAAATGAATGTTTTCATAGAGCTGAAAGATAAGGGATTCAAAGCAACAACAACAACAACAACAACAACAACAACAACAACAACAACAACAACAACAACAACAACAACAACAACAACAATTATAGATGGCAAGGTAACTATGCAAACACATCATCCAACCAATAGAATGATTATTTACTTGCCATGAGATATGGTGAAGATACAACTCGAGCTAATGAGGATGTATGGTATGTAGACATCGAATGTAGCAATCATATGTCATGCCGAAAGGATCTTTTTAGTAATTTGGAGGTCCCAAAGCATCAAGGACATGTGGAAACATGTGATAACTCAAAGCATACCATTCAACATATGAGAGATATCATTTTGGAAGGAAATCAAAGAGCAAAGTTCTTATCAGAGGTATTACATGTCCCTATTATTACAAAAAACTTGATTTTGGTAGGCCAAATGGTAGAAAAAGGCTATCAAGTTAGGGACGTTTTGTTAAGTTCCAAGGGTAGGTTTCAAGCTCATATCAAAAGGAAAAAAGCAAGGGACAATGTTCACAATGGACATAAATCAGCCACACCATTCAATGTATGTCACATATGGAGACAAGAGGATAATGGAGTTGGACCTATGGCATAAACAAATAGGTCACATCAACCTACAAAAGCTCAAGGATATGCAAAGGAGGAGCTTGGTAAGAGGCCTACCAAATTTTACATCTAAAATGTTGCATGAAATTTGTGTAGCTTGCCAACAAGGAAAACAATCAATGCTGCCCTTCAAGAAGAGTACCTATGTGAGTGTGAATTTTTTAGACCTCATTCGCACGGATGTTTGGGGTCCAAAAAGAGAAGCATACCTTGTTGGAAATATGTATTTTTTAACCTTCATTGATGAATTTTCAAGAAAAGCCTAGTTATATTGCATTAGAAACAAATCAGATGTGTTCCACTACTTCAAGAGATTCACAACACAGGTGGAGAAGGAGTTTGGAAAGTTTATCAAGACTTTGAGATCTGATGGAGGGGGGGAGTACTTCTCCCATGAATTTTCTAAAGTTTTGCAAGTAAATGGCATTAAAAGACAATTTACATGTAGTTATACCCCTCAACAAAATGGGGTAGTAGAGAGAAAGAGAAGACACATAGCAGATGTAGCAAGGTGTATGCTCAATGAAATGAATATGCCACATTGTTATTCAGGAGAGGCTACATATGTTGGAAAGATGGATGGACACTCCAGAAAATGAGTTGGTATTGCTAATCTCTACTTTGTACCAGCCCCCTTTGACTTTAGAGTTGAGTTGTAGGCCCTCTTAGCTTTCTAATGACACTAAACAAGTGCCTATGTACTTTAGAAATGATGCAATTAATGATTGATTCAAAACAGACTACTTCTCAATTCACAATCCAATGAAAACCTTCTATTTTGGTTCACACACCTGCGGCTTGTTAAGCTCACTGCTTCAAGTACAGTAGGAATTAGAAAAATTCTTTTTGGTGATATTGAATTAGCTTAAAGAGCTAATGATTCCAACTGGAATCACTTAAAATGATTGGCTATACACATAGCAATCAATTTAGCAAGTATAGCATTACCCTCGATTTTTTAGGACATCTATAGAGATTGACTAATGACCAAATCGACTCACTTTTCTCCCAATCCACTGAATGGAATGTCTTCAAAATTTGTCAGCACGTAGTAGACTTAGAGTTGATTCCAATGAGCTAGAGAAAATTGAAAATGGTGGAGTAATGACTGAGATATGAGCAATACAAAATGAATGTTCTAAGTGATTGTGACAGAGAGACCAACAGATATAAGAAATGATCTATTGTATTATAAAACAATGGTGTACATGATCATTGGCATGATAATCAATGCCCAATGATAGATAGAGGTGTAGGCTATGAAGTGAGCCTCACTCCCTTACAATTTGATCAATCAAAGGTTCAAAATTGGAGTGATCTCTATTGCAAGATTTTACATTCATCTTTTCTAGATGCTTCATTCAAAATTTGAATTTGAATTCAACTTTGGCTCTCACTAAAAAGTGATCCACTAATCTAGGAGATATTCTCTCTAAGAAACTCGTAGCTTTTTAATCCATCTAACTCCACGAGTTTTGTGGATTTACAAAGATTCTTTTAGATGTAGATGCCTTTTACAAAGGATAAAAAATAACTATTCTCAAGCAATAGTTCTCATGGGTCTTCAATCATTCACATGAAGTCTTCTCATGCCTAGCCAAGTGTGTAGGCTTGGTTCTTGCACCAACACTCCCCCTCAAGCCAAACATCTTGGCTTGGTCTTCTTCATCAATCTTCTTGAATATCTTGCAATCCAATCATAGCTTTAGACCTGCAAAGTTTAGTACCATCAAGTGCTTTGGTTAATAAGTTTGCACATTGCATATTAGTTGATACATATGCCAACTGAATTTCCTTGCTCAATAGCTTCTCTCTCACATAATGATAGTGGACCTCTATATGCAAGCTAGGCTTGTTGCAAAGGGTTATGTACAGGAAAGAGGCATTGATTTTGATGAGACCTTTGCACCTACTTGTGGAATTACTACTGTTCGTAGCATCTGTGCAATTGCAACTCATCATGGTTGGAATGTACATCGGTTGGATATCAAAACAACATTTCTGAATGGCGACTTGCATGAAGAAGTATATGTTTTTCAGCCCATGGCTTTGTGCAGAAAGGGCATGAGAATCAGGTGTGCAGGTTAAAGAAGGCATTATATGGCTTAAAGCAAGCACCATGTGCTTGGTATGAAAAGATACATGCCTATTTGATTGCACATGGTTTTGAGAACAGTCCAATTGAAAGCACCTTATATGTTAAGCGTGCTAATGATGTACTTCTCATCATTGTGGTTTATGTTGATGACATGCTACTCATTGGTCCTCATGAGAGGCATATTACTGATTTTAAGGTTGATTTACATGCCTCATTTGAGATGTCTGATTTGGGGCATTTGCATCACTATTTGGGCATTCAATTTATGCACATTGATGGTGGAATGGCTTTGTTTCAAATGAAATATATTGACACATTATTGCAATGTTTCGGCCTTGAAGATTGTAAGCCTATTCCCACTCCTATGGAGACAGGTCTACGATTGAGTC
Source organism: Ceratopteris richardii (assembly GCA_020310875.1). Classification (NCBI taxonomy): domain Eukaryota; kingdom Viridiplantae; phylum Streptophyta; class Polypodiopsida; order Polypodiales; family Pteridaceae; genus Ceratopteris; species Ceratopteris richardii. The sequence continues at coordinate 37,400,632 of CM035441.1, read as the reverse complement.
TTCAGGATGCTGGAGATGCATTTGATGTTGTTCTCTATCAGCAGACTGTTGGATGCTTGATTTACTTATGCATTACTAGGCCAGATATTCAGTTTGTTGTCGTTGGGTTGTTTTCCTGTAGTATGGATAGGGTTGAGGTGGCACCAAGCCTCCTCTTGCACAAGCATGGGATGGGTGATCTCCACCACAATGCATGCATCATCTTAACAATGGAACTCTCATAGGGACATTCTAGTAGTTCCTCTATCCCTGTACTCCTAGCTTGTTAGCCACTAAGTCTTCCAATTCTTCTACATTGCTCATGTTGGAGGTAGCGTTGCTCCTTGTGTCCTCTGATTTAGTGGAATTCTGTGGGGTTTTTAGGTCGTTTGCTAGGTTGTCTTCCAAATCTATGCATTCTTGCAGACATTCACTCAGTGTCTGTAATCGCTTCACATATACCAAAGTTCTTAATGTTCCGTTAGTTAAACCATCTAAGAACAAAGATATCATTTTCTATTGGGAAGCTCTCTCCATCATGTGGCATCTATCCACATACTGATTAAACCATCTGGCCATAGTCTTCATAGTCTCATTAAGTGTCTATTCAAAACTATGGATCAATGAAGAAGAATTGTGCTTGATTCCACTCTTGGTGAATTCTTCAATAAATTCTTGGAAGAATTGTTCAATATTTGCAAAACGATTGGGATCTAAAGGTTGGAGCCAAGTCAAAGTTGTTCCCACATGGGTTAGCTTGAAAGATTCATATTGGACAAAGAAATCATCCACCTGTTCTACCCTTAGTACTTTCTTGAATTTTGCAATGCGGTCATAAGGTTCTCCGGATCCATCATAATGATTTCTCATAAATTTAGCCACTTGGAATGGTCTTAACCTTCTACCTGGCTCTAGGGGACAACATGCGGTATGGGGTATACTCCTAGTCCTATGTCTTGTGGTGATCTTATTGGGATGGGTGGTCTATTCATACTTCCAGTTCTTGGATTAGTTTGGTTGCTCGAGTTGAGTCCTAGCATGGAAATTTTTCAGCAACAGAAAACTTTCGGGATTAGTTTGGTTGCTTGAGTTGAGTCCTAGCATGGAAAGTTTTCATGAGGTCTGATACGGATGCTTTGTTGGCTGGTTTGTCCAGACGCTAAGTTTTCAGCAACATTTCAAGCATCTACCTAGCTTACAATCCCATCTTTCATGCAAGGGGCAAGCATATAGAGGTTTATTACCACTTCATTAGAGAAAGGGTGATGCCAAAGGATCTAGATATAAGGTATGCAAATGCTAAATTGTAGGTTTTAGACATGATGACAAAGTTTCTTGAAGGTGCAAAGCTTGGAGGATTCAAGGAAGCAATCAACATAAGAGACATAGGCTGAAGCAACAAAGGAAAAAGACTTGAGCTTGAGGGGGAGTGTTGAAAGTTTCGTATTTGAAGATCAAGATTTTGGGAACATGCCCCAAATTGAACCCTCCACATCATTCACAATCAAAGGAGGATGCTTTCCATGAGTTGAGGCATCCAATCATGCTTCTAATGGAAAGAAGTTGATTAGAGAAGATTTAGTCACCTCTTGATGTGATTGGACCTCACTTTTTGACATGTATGTACTTTTGATTGATTAAAGAGGTTAGTGTGTGATCTTTAAAACCTCTAATGAGTTGTATTATGACTTAGATTCATGGAAATACATGTCTTGATACCTTGCTTAACCATGCCCCCCAACTAGCTGTTCTCTGCATATTTTACAGAAATTTCACTTTTACATACTTTATCTCTCTAGATGATCTTGGTAGACCCACTGATCTTGTAATTGTTGTTTCTCCTTCATTCTGAATCCTTTTGCAATGATTTTTGTCTTGTTGGAGGGCTTATAAGTTATAATTTGAGTGATATAAGTCTTCGGTTCAATGCTTGCACATGTGCAAAGAAACGCTGAGAACAATGTCTATGTAGTTAGCTAATATTCTGTGAAGAGATCACCTCTTTTATTGCAGCTTGTTGAGGCATCATATAGTATCCAAATGGAGTGATTTTACTCTCATTTGAAAGATCTCTATGTCTAATTTTGAGTTGCAGAATTTCATTTTCATTCTCTACATGTACTCAAAGAAACTTAGAAAATACAAAGCCTATGTCTAAAAAATTTCAGGATCTTAGGAGGGTTCATTTGCTTTTGTTGTGCACATAGGAGTGTTTATCCTCAACCATATGCGTATGCGTATGCGTATGCATATGCGTATGTGTATGTGTATGCGTATGCATATGCATATATGTATGTGTATGTGTATGTGTATGGGTATGCGTATGGATATGCGTATGCATGTGTGTGTATGTGTGTGTGTATGTGTGTGTGTATGTGTATGTGTATGTGTATGTGTATGTGTATGTGTATGGATATGTGTATGTATGTATATGCATATGCATATGTGTATGTGTATGCATATGCATATGTGTATGTGTATGTGTATGGGTATGTGTATGTGTGTGTTTATGTGTGTACATGTGTATGTGTATGTGTATGTGTATGGGTATGTGTATGTGTATGTGTATGTGTATGTGTATGTGTATGTGTATGTGTATGTGTGTGTATGTGTATGTGTATGTGTGTGTATGTGTATGTGTATGTGCATGTGCATGTGTATGTGTATGTGTATGTACTTTTTGGGTTTGAGGCAAGCTTCTGATAAAATCACATTCTCATACATGGTGAACCTCATGAGTTCGAAAGAAGAAGAATCTTGGAGCGCAACAAACAATACTTTATGTATTACCAAGTGAATGTACAAAGATAATTGAACTATTAGGGTTATAGGCATATATACAAGTTGGTGAAAAACCTCCTAAAGGGGTAAAAAGCACCCCTATGGTCCTAAGTGTGATCACACACATCACTACTGAAATATATCAACAAATCCCCCTTGGGAGTGATGCGGTGAACAAGAAGTTGGCACTCATGTATAAGGAAGTGCCAAGCTACATGGAAAGATATCAATCCCAAAGCTTTACGAAAAGCTTCAAACTTCTCGTGAGGTAGAGCCTTTGTGAAAAAATTTTTAATGTCATAATGTGTGGGCACATATGCCATGGTGATCTCCCTAGCAGAGAACCTCTCCCTTTCATAATGATAATGCACCTCAATGTTCTTTGTGCGAGCATGGAACATAGGGTTACTTACAATTGGCAATGTGCTCTGATTGTTAGTGAAGATGGTGGTGGTAGAAGATTGACCAACACCCAAATCATCCAAAAGGCATCTGAGCCACACACACACACACACAATAGTCATTGTGAAAGATGCCTTGTACTTAGCCTCACGACTAGAAGTGACCGCAATAGGATGCTTCTTAATCAACCAAGGTATGCATGAGATACCAAGAGCATGAATCAAAAACCACTAGTGGACACATGAGTTTCATATCAACCAACCCAGTGAGAGTCAAAACAAGCATGTAAATATGGTGGTAGTGATCCCCCCCTTGGGATAAAACAATCCAAGTAGTCAGGTATCACTCAAGTAGCGAAAGATTTGCTTAACCGTGTACCAATGCTTGACACTTGGCCAATGCATAACACTTCTCATTTGAGAGGAAAAAAAATTGAATATCAGGCTGAGTTATGCATAAGTAAATCAAGCATCTAACATCTTGATGATAGAGAACAACATCAAATTCATCTCCAACATCATGAAGACTCAACCATAAACCTATTTCCATAGGAGGTGGAAATAGGTTTGAATCTTCAAGGCCAAATGCTACAATAATGTGTCAGTATATTTTGTTCAACACAGAGCCATTCCACCATCAACTTGCATAAATTGAATGCCCAAATAATGATGCAAATGCCCCAAATCTAAGATCTCAAAAGAGGCATGCAAATCAGCCTTAAAATTAGCAATATGCTTCTCATTAGGACTAGTGAGTAGCATGTCATCAACATTAAGAACAATGATCAGAGGCACATCATTTTCACACTTAACATATAAGATGCTCTTAGATGGACTATTCTCCAAACAATGTGCTATCAAGTAGGCATGTATCTTTTCATACCAAGCACATGGTGCTTGCTTCAAACTGTACAATGCCCTTTTCAACTTGCACATTTATTTTCATGCCCTTTCTACACAAAACCACATAGCCAAAACACATACACTTCTTCATGTATGTCGTCGTTCAAAAATATAGTTTTAATGTCCAACTGATGTACATTCCAACCATGATGAGTTACAAGTGCACAAATGCTATGAGTGGTGCTCATTCAGCATGTTGGAGCAAAGGTCTCATCAAAATCAATGCCTCTCTCTTGAGCATAACCTTATGCAACAAGCTTGGCCTTATACCTATCAAATATTCCATCAGGCTTATGCTTTAGTTTGTATACCCATTTAGTGCCAATGGCCTTTTTGCATGGAGTAAAATCACATAAAGACCAAGTACCATTCTTCATAATAGCATCATATTCTGATTGCATAGAAGCCATCCATTTTTTTTAATTTTTTGTTTCATCAAAAGAAATAGGCTCATTCTCATCACAAAGACTAGAGGCACCATTGTGTAGCATTTGCTATCTTGCAAAGTTTGCACCAACCATTTGGGCAAAGTTTTTGCCTCCTCTATGTCAAGCCTCTCATCAACAAGTGCATCATGTAAATCTGCATCACAAATGGAATAATATGTATCATCATGTGAAATCTATAAAGGATGAGAAATTGCCTCATTTGGACTAGCGCTTGACCGTCCACCTATAAAAAGAGGTAGGAAAATGTCATACACATCTTTGGAGATAACTGTTGTCTTAGTACATGAAAGTAATGGCTGAAGTGCATCTTCCACAAAAACATCATAATGACCAACCAAAATGTGTTTAGTATGTGGATGATACAGACAATAGCCTATGCTTTCAAAAATGTACCCATTAAAAATACATTTTATTGCTTTATCATCCATTTTTTTGCATAGTTGTTTGGCCACTAATGCATATGAAAGACAACCAAAGACATGCAGGTGAGCAACATATGGCTTAGGGCCATGCCAAGCCTTATATGGATTGATAGACTGCAGTGCTTTTGTGGGATACTTATTGAGTACATATGCTGCACACATAACAACCTCAATCCATAAGCTATGTGATAAAGCCTCTTTTGACCATACACCTTGCCATCTCCATGAGAGACCTGTTTTTTCTTTTAGCAAATCCATTCTTTTGAGGTGTGTACAACACTATACACTGATGTTTTATCCCACATTTAGCCAAAAATGCATTAAAATTAGAAGACATGTATGGGGGTACCCATTTTACATGGTGGATTCTCAACTAAAACCAAAAATTGTTTGAAGCAAATAAACACGTTGAACTTCGATTGAAATGAATAAACCCATGCATGCCTAGTAAAATTATCAATAAAAGTCACAAAGTAAAGGTAGTTCCCAAAAGAAGGTGTCTACATAGGACCATAAACATCACTGTGAACAAGCTACTATTTCTGACTAGCTTGAACTGAACCATCTTTGGGGAAGGAGGAATACTGTATTTTGTCCAAAATACAACCTTAACAAACATGTTTACAAGGTGCCTCAAGTTTGGGCAAAGAGGAAACCATTTCAAATTTGTAAATGCATAGTAAACTGGTAAAATTTAGATGACCAAAGCATGCATGCCAAAGCTTTGCATATGAGATAGCCTAAGTATCTTCTACTACACATGCTGAATCATTCATAGATTTTGCATAGTTTATGAGCTTATACAGCCCAAGCCATAAAATGCGAGAAGCAATAATAATATCACCATTTGACAGATCATGAACTGTACATTTGTCATCAACAAATTTGACAACCAAGATGATCTAGGATAATGTTGAAGCTGACAACATATTTTTCTTGATTTATGACACAAACAAAGCATTTGACAATGTGAAAGAACTACCATCAACAATAGTTAAAATGATCTTACCAACTCCCATTACAAGATAAGAGGAGTTGTTAGTGCATGTGACAGTATTCCCTCTAGGGGTAGGCTCAAGTGAACCGAAGAAACTATGCTATGAGGCAATATGTTTGGTTGCCCCACTATCAAAGTACCAAACATCCGAGTCTACTACAAACATATAGTGTTCATGAGAAGATGGGTCATAGCTGTAAATAGTAGTAAACACCCATTCTTCAAACTACACAAGATTAACATACTCTGTTTTAGGTCTAGAGGCCTCTGCAACAACCATCCCAACGTCCTTTTTCTTTGCCTCTTGTGTAGCTAGTTTTCCAAAAACTCTTTATGACATGATCATTTTCTTTACAATATTTGTAGAACTACTTTTGCTTTTTTGCTTTCTTCTCATCTTTGTCTTTCTTCTTTGACTTTGTAGCATTATAAGATTTCTGCTTACTAGTAGATGAGCTCCATTTACCTTTGCTCTTCTAACTAGCTAAGAGAGCTTGATTTGCAACATGCATAATGAACCTATTGTGCCTAGACTGATCTTCATGCAACATAACAGAGAATTACTCCTTAAATGTTAAGGAATTTGGATTTCCTTTCATTATCAACCGAAGAGTAGAAGCAAAACTCTGATATGAATCTAGAAGACCATTAAGAACAATCTGCACAAGTAAACTATCTGGCAAGACTTCATTTGCAAAAATCAACTCATCTTTTGAATCTTTGATTTTTGTCAAAAAGCTATCCATAGAATCTCCTTCATTCATATGCTCACTGTCCAACTATTTTCGGAGGTAAGCAACATGAGCCTCATTTCTTGCATGGTATAAATTAGTAAGTGAGCATGTATTGAGGTCTACGGAAGCACATGAACAACACAAGGAAGAAGAAGAAGAAGAAGAAGAAGCTTGGAGCACAACACAGAATACTTAATCTATTACTAAGTGAATGTATAAAGATAAGTTACACGTTAGGGTTATAGGCATATATACACATTGGGGGGAAAAACCTCCTAAAGAGGGAAAAAAGTGCCTTGATAGTCCTAAGTTTATTCACACACATCACTATCAAAATTTATGAAAAGCCTTGTGACCTACATGAATAAAGTTTCACCTTATGGATGACATGTAGAGAGACTAGTTGGACTATTAGAGAATATGAACTAACTACATGCAAATTGGAGTTGGTAAATATTCTTTTCATATTACACTTTTGGAAAACAAGAGATTGTGAAATGATGTCCTCCACACCATTTTTATTAAACAATTAATTTTCATTTAAGATTGTAATAAATCATTTTTGTAATTCAACACTTAGGGGTAAAAAAGTTAGATCAATGTAAAGGATTTTTCATATCAAAATGTCCCCGCATTGCAATGGAGCTCTATTCATTGAGAGGTAGATAAATTTTCTTTACAAAATATAGATTCAAAGTGATCCCTCATGGATGCATGAATTCACTGATATATGGATATGTGAGCCAATTTATCAATAAGAAACATGCTTATATGGAAGTTCTCATGGAACATTCCATATTCAACCTAAACAAGTTGATGATTTTGGTTACATTCCTTGAATATTTAATGAAAAAGATCTGAAATCTATGACTAGATCCAAAATTTAGTTATCGTCGTTGTGCCCATTAATGATCAAATGATAGCACTCACTGATTGCATGGGTGAGGATGGTTTTGATCTATATTAATTCATGATTATGAGGTAGATGAACACTTAGATGAGGAGATAAGGAAATAAGAAGATGAATAAATCATCATGAAACTAGAGATTGATTAAAAATGAGCTTCCTAAAAGAAGTTGATATGATCTCTACCTTTTGCAGGATATAAGAAGTCCCATCAATTTTCCAAGTGAATAGAAAAACTACTCACTGGATGGCCGAAATAGTTTTAGGTTAAGGGGATACACGCAATAGTCCTTGATCTTAGAAATATACCCAACAAGGATACATTTCAAAGCGTTCCATGAAATTCCTTGCATTGTTTCTCATGCAATTTTCCAAACAATAAAAAACGTATAAATGAGTAACAAATGGATTTTAGGCATGCCAAGCCTCATGTGTGATAGAATATAATGCCTTTTAAGTACATATGCAACACAATTGAGGGCCTCAAGCCATAAAACATGCGGTTATGCTTGGCTATTGACCATATGTCTTGCTATTTCCATGAAAAACTTGTTTTTTCTCTCAATAAACCGTTCTATTAAGGTGCATTAAAAAATGTACGTTTATGTTTATTCCTAGTTCAACAAAAAATGCAATGAATATAGGAGAAATATATTTTCCCCCTTGGAGGGCTCCCACATCTTGAAAACTCCATGATCACAAATTGTTTAAAGCACATTGATATATTTTGATAGTGATGTGTGTGAACACACTTAGGACTTTCCAGACACTTTTCTCCCTCTTTAGGAGGATTTTTTCTCTTGTCTTATATATATGCATATAAACCTAATTGGTCACTTATCTTTTTACATTGACTTGGTAATACATTTAATATTATGTTGTTCTCCAAGCTTCTTATTCTTCCTTGTGCTATTTGTGTGTTTCTGCAGACATCAAAATCCAACAATTGGTATCAAAGCAGTTCATCACTTTCTCTAGAGCATTGTCAACATCCTTGCAATCACACTCTTAGGATCACACAAATTTGGCAAGCATACTTAGGGAAATAAGGAGTTCAAAACAATTTCACTATGTGGCATCAAAATTCTGATTTGAACTCATTTCTACCTCCAAATACACTATTATAATATGTTGGAAATTTTGTCCATGCCAAACATATATAGAATTTTTGGCTTGCTATTACAAGGGCCTCAAATTCTATTATAGGTCTAGCAGAGCTTGTTTGGATATTTATGTTCAACTTTTTGAGATAGAGTCTATTTCTTACATGAGGGTGTTTAGTTACTAGCCATGGATGAAGGTTGTGCAGGGTTTCAATGGTACTAGTTAACCATTGTGGGAATACATGATGTGTCATGTATTGGTAGCAAAAGGGTTGTGGAATATTGTGCAAGGTGTTGAAAAATGTCCTACTTCATGTGCAAATATATTGATTGAAGGTGGTGTTGAAAATGATGATCTTCAATTTCCTAGTCATGCTATGGTTCTTGTTGTACCTATTGTAGAGAAAATTCATTGGGATGGTAGAAATGCATAGGAAAATGCATTGATATCTTTGTCTCTCAAACATGCCATTATACCTCACAATTGCTCATGCAAGGTGGTAAAAGATACTTGGAATACTCTTACAACATTATGCCAAACAAAACATCCAGCTCGTGTTGCTTACCTCCAAAAATAATTGGAGAGTGAGCATATGAATGAAGGAGATTCAATGGACACAATTTTGACAAAGATCAAAGATTTGAAAGAGTTTGATTTTTGTTGATGAAATATATGAAAGGAAATACAAATGCCTTATCCTTTGGGGAGGTAGTCTCAGTTTTGTTGCAAGAAGATCAGTCTAGGCAGGACATATGAATTATGCGTGTTGCATATCAATCTTTCATATCTCCATGAACGTGGAATTCCACACCAGCTTCATAAAACAATGCATAATCCAAAGGAGCACTCACATAATGTAGAGTGCATCTTAGAGCATCTAAATGTGGTTTCATGGGAACCTGCATAAATTGACTTTCAATTCCAATAGTGTAGCTTAGATCAAGCCTTGTAGTTATAAGATATATCAAACTTCTCACAGTTTTCCTATACATAGTAGCATTTTCCAATGCTTCACCTCATGTAGTATTCAACTTTAGATTCTTATCTAATATCATAGAAATTGGCTTAAAATCAAACATGCCATACTTTTATAGCATACTAAAGGCATATTGCCTTTGCAACATCCATATACCTGTTTCTGTATGTATAGACTCAATGCCCAAAAAATAGCGGAGCATACTAAGATCTTTCATGTCAAATTCTTGCATAAGGCATTTCTTTACCTCTTTAATGCTTTCTTCATTATCACCAATTACAATCAAGTCATCAACATAAATAGCCACAATCATGATGCCATCATCACCCTTCCTTGCATATAATGAGTGATCTGCATCACACATAGAGAATCCAATGGTGGTTAAATAATTCAAAATCATTGCATGCCAAGCACGAGTGCTTGTTTAAGCCCATACAAAGCATTTTGCAACCTAGAAACATATTTTGGGTGCTTTGAATCCTCATATCCTTGTGGTTAGTCCATGTATACTTCTTCCTGCAACTCATCATGTAAGAAGGCATTCTTCACATCCATTTGATGCAAATTCCATCCTTCTGTTGTAACCAATGCGACAGCTGCTCTGAGAGTAGCCATTTTAGCAATAGGGCTGAACGTTTCTTCATTATCAATGCCATATGTCTATGCATATCCTTTTGCTACCAATCATGCTTTATACTTGCTTATGCTACCATCAACATTGTGCTTCACCTTCTAAATCCACTTGCAACCTATGGGTTTCTTTCCTTGCGGCAATTAAACCAACTTCCATGTTTCATTTCCATAAATTGTAGCCATCTCCTCGTCCATAGCTATCTCCCAATCTGCATTTTCAATTGTATCTTCAAAACAAGAAGGTTCAACATCTTGTATTACCTCGGTCATGTAGGCACAATGACAAGCCATGTAGTTGTCATATACCAATTGTTGCACTGAATTCCACATCCTCCCAGATCTTCTTATTCATAGATCACTTCTCCTTGTATCATTTGCATGTGACTTTCTTACTCCTAGATTCTTCACAAAGGGCAATCCAAGTTCCTCATCAAGACTCTTTTCTAAGATGGTTGAATCTCTATCAATGTCTTCAAAACCTGTAGATGTTTTACTACCAATAGAAAGATTTTCTTTACCTTTCTTGGATGTAGTCAATGAATTTTTTGGACTCGAATTCCCATGCAATCTTCCACTCGATGGATTTGAGTTGGAACTATTGCTTGGTGATGCATTAGGGCCACTCAAAACTTGAGATTTTCCACTTGAATTTTTAGCATTTCCTTTGTCATTTAAGTCAATATTAAGTCCTTCTTTGGCATCTGCATAGAATCTTGACATTCCATCGAACACCACATCTATGATTGCCTTCACCTGTCATGTGATGCTTACCTTCATGTGTCATGTGAGTGGGATGTAGCATTTATATCGTTTTTGCTCAAGGGAGTACCTAATAAATATACTTTTTTTTTTTGCTTTTGAATCAAGCTTCATCCTCAATGCATCTTGAACGTGTACATATGCAACACAACCAAGCACTTTCATATGTGATAATTTTGGTTTTTTACCTTAAATTTGTCTTTAGGTGTAACTTGATGTACAATAGCAAACGAAGTCCTGCTGATGATGATACAACAGTGTGCACAGCTTCTGCCCAACAACAATGAGGCACATTCTTCTCAGCCATCAAAGATCTTGTTATTTATGTAATCTATCTATTTTTTTATTCAGCAATGTCATTCTATTATGGTGTGTACCTACATGAAAACTGCCATCAAATTCCATGACTTTTTAGAAAGCTATTGATCTCATTTGACATGTATTCACCTCCTCCATTAGATCTTAATGTCTGAATATACTTCCCCATCTACTTTTCCACCATAGCCTTAAAATTTTGAAAGTGAGTAAACACTTCACTCTTCTCTTTCATGAAGTAAACCCATACTTTTTGTGTATGATCATCAATGAAAGTGACACAAAACCTGCATCCTCCCATAGATGTGGTCTTTGTAGGACCCCAAACATCTGTATGTACTATTTCTAGCACATTCTCACTAGCATGCTTGTCATGTGGAAATGATGCCCTTGATTTTTTATCAAATCGATATGTTGCACATACCTTCTACATTTCTGCATCCTTTAAATTTGATAGGGCTATAGACATAGCATGTGCCCATAGATAATTGGGTAATCTTTTCTCATTAAGCATGGACCTTGCAGCTTCAACTATGGTCCTATTCCTTCTCTCTACCAATCCATTTTTCTCTGGAATGTACCTCGTTGTGATCTCTCTTTTGATGCCTCTATCTTAGAGATAGGCATCAAATTCATGGGAGAAGTATTCTCCCCCTCCATCTGACCTTAGCTTCTTTAATGTTTTCCCTATTTGATTTTCAACAAGAGCAAGATATTTCTTGAAACAATTGAATACTTCATCCTTGTGCTTCATAAAGTATAGGATGGTCCATCTGCTACAATCATCAATAAAAGATACATAGTACCTAGATTGTGAAATTGATGGTTCTTTACTAGGTCCCCAAACATCTGTGTGGACTAGCTTTAGTAGTTCACCATGGATGTAACCTTTCTTCATAAAGGGTTGTCAATGTGACTTCCCAAATTGACAAGCATTGCATTTGTATATCATATGTTGCTTGGATATATTAGGTAGGCCAAGCACACTTTGATCCCTGTATATTTGCTTCGAACTTCTTTCACCAACGTGAGCCAATCTTTCATGCCACATCTCTAGATCTGATAGGTTTTGTCTCCATAATTGAACAGAGCTATATTTCTAGTATGTTGTAATTCAACTGTAAAGAGTCTACCCCACTTTTCTCCCTTTGCAATTCTTCTGAATCCTTGTTGAGGATCTTCAACAAATGCTCCATTCCTTGTGAATCTTACCTGCAATCCTTGCTCTACAATTTCTCCAACACTTATAAGGTTCTTAGTTATGGTAGGTACATACAATAACTTACTGAGTAGATTCATATTCGAATGTGGGGTCTTTAGATTTCCAATCTTTTGAATAAATGCCTAGTGTCATCTCCTATTTGAACCTCATGTCTATTCCTTGGATCTTCCAAGTCTGATAGTAGAGCCACATTCCTTGCTACATGATTGGAAGAACCAAAATCTATATAGAATACATGGTCAACTGCTTTACCTTGCTTCATGGTCATGTTTATCAATAGAAATGAGTCCTCTTGTGTCTGCTCTTTAGTGGAATGGTTGTAAAATCTTCTTCCTTTATATTCTCCTTGGTTACTTGTATTGTTGTAGTTGTTGTTGTAGCCATTGAAGTTGTTTTATCTTCCTATTCCATAGCTTCCTCTACTGAAGCCTCTTCCTCTCTGATTTCTAGAATTCCTAAAACAATTCTCAGTTGTATGATTATTCAAGCCACATATGGCACATGGAGAAGAGCTTTGGAATCTCCCCATGCCTTGTCTACCTCATCTACCTCTTCCTCTTGTACCTCTACCTCTTCTTGCAAAATTTTCTTGGGAGGTACTAGCTTCATCATCAAATCTTTTGCCTTATCTTTGCTATCTTTACTTTTATTCTTATTAGTGTATAGGGTAGATGATTGGTTACCTTTTAAGTTGTCATTATTCTTCACAAGCTTTGCTTCATGAGTGAATAGTTGCCCCATTAGAGTGTTGAAATCATGTATTTGCATGTCCTATAAGTCCATTGTTGTGGTGAAGGCTTCCCATTTATAATCTACCTTGATTCCATTGATCACTTCTCTCACAATCTGCTCCTCTTCAATGACTTCTCCAATGCTGTAGTGTTGCACAAATCCTGCTCTACACTTGCCAATGTAGCTTCAGAGTACCTTATTCCTTGGAGCATCATCCTTAAATAGTTATATCAAAACAAATAACTTTCAGATTTGAAGGACTCCAAAAACTTGCTATTTATGGACTTGATTCCTCTCAAAAAAATACTCACTGCTCACTCACTGATAATAGTTGACCTAAAAGATTTTAGAAATAGCTAAATGAAGACCTTAGATCACTATTAGAAGTTATTTCACTAATTTAGATTGAGTATATGATCATAAATGATATTAAGAAGTTGGGGGTGTAATCCTAACTTTTAAGGAAGATGAGAGTATGCAAACATATGTTGCTTGGAGAGAACTTATGCCATAATGTAATGAACCAAATGATGTGAGATTTAATATGTAGCAAGTAGACTAATTATGCTATCTATTCCATCGAATCATATCAAGCAGTTGAGTATACATAGAGAACATGATTGATCATTATCACTGAAATGATGGCTTTACAACAAACAACAGTACAGAGAGAATGACTTGTACTAAATGAATCCAATGTATATGATTATGAAATTATGATACAAGGGAGATGATGTAGGCTTACTCATACGTATGTGGGCTTACTGTAGCCACAATCATGAAGTTTAATGACTCATCTTGCTCTGCATGTCCCCATGACTAATAGTCACATGTTTATATACTCATGAACTGAATTAGAATTTTGAAATTTGCCACTTAAAAGTGTTCCTACTTTTTGGGTGGTGACTGATTTGATTCTAACCACTTAGGTGACATACAACTCCTAATGCTATGAGATTCCCTTAATTAATTCCTTTTCACTTTTATCTCAAGAGTTAAACTCTATGCTTTTACAAGAGGTGTTCATATGTGCTCTATGAGTGATAAAAAAATGGTATGTGATAAGCCTTTGATATTTGGTCAAGCATAAAGGCTTGCAAAATGTACCAACACTTCTCCTGCTTGTACTCTATCTACTCCTCTTGATGAACCACTTTGATTCCCAAAGTGTAGATGATGACAAACTGCTTGAGATCTTCTATCTTTTGTTGGTGAAGACCGCAACCTTTGTGTTTGTGCTTTTGCACCACTCAAAGCCTCTTGAGATCTAATACCATGTAAGAAATAATAGCATAAGAGAATATAACTTTAGACATAGTTGATAAAAAATGCAAACAAAGAGATGCAGACGGAGAGATAGAGAACTCAAGTCCTCAGATTGCCAAGAGTAATCTAGCTACAAAGATGGTGTTGTCCACTCATGTGCTCCCAATATGGAGCTTAGATGGTGATCTAGAGAGACTCTAGATGAAGGGCTTACTAGCACGCAATGCTATGTAAAGCTACAAATGGGTCATGCTTATATAGCTTTCACAATGGGAGTCAGTATAGATAAACATATTGGGGGGGAGACAAAATAGTCAGTATATTATACCATCCGAAAATATCTCCATGACCATAAGTCCTATCATCTCGGCCCTACGGATCAGGGCCATAGGTCCCTTGGGCCCTACAAAAAGGGGCAAGGCCCCCTTTGCACTCCCTCCATAAACATTTTATGGGGAAACCAAGTGATGCCATAGAGCCTTCATTTTCTCCTTGAATGACAACCAAATGGCCTGAAGGTTTATGCCCTACCTAACCTAATGGCTATGAACACAAAGGTCGTCTATTACCATCAATGGTCACACATAGACCTCATCTGACAAATATCCTAGCTCTCACAATGGCTTCTCCTTATAAATGGGGGCCTTACAACTTAGAGCACCATGGAACACTGGTGGTGACTTGAGGGTGGAGTATTGAGTATGTCTAATAGAATTTATTTGAGAATTTCTTCAATTATGAGCACCATTTTATATGCAAAAACATAAAGACAAGTCACTTGACTGAGAAACAAAAAAGACACTGAAAGACAAGGCCTATATTTAAGGCGAAGAGATCAAGCTTCTAACATTGTATAAGGAAATTTATCAAACAAGGGCTCTCACCTAACATGCTCAATTCTTTAAGGAAATTTACCAAACAAGGGATCTCACCTATATCTAAGGTGAAGAGATCAAGCTTGTGACATTGTAGAAGGGAATTTACCAAACAAGGGCTCTCACCTAACATGTTTAGAAATCATTAAAAGACAAGGCCTATATTTAAGGTGAAGAGATGAAGCTTCTAACATTGTAGAAGGAAATTTATGAAACAAGGCTTCTCACCTAACATGTTTAAATTTTTTAGGAATAAAACTACACAACCTATTGATATATTTAGGTAGTGATGTTTGTGAACACACTAGGACTGTCGGGGCACTTTTTTCCCTCTTTAGGAGGTTTTTTCCCCCGACTTGTATATATGCCTATTTCCCTAACTAGTCACTTATCTTTGTACATTCTAGTGGCACAATTAGTAGCAGAGCAGGTTGTCGCTTCATCTCGGGCATTGTCGACACTCCTCTAGGCACAGTCTTAGAATCGCATGGAACTTGGTGTGCCAAAGATATATATAGGTTTCAGTTCGCCAATATAAGCATCTCGAAGTCTGCTACAGGTCTAGCAAAACTCATTTGGGTAGCTCTATTCAACTTTTTCATATATAATCATTTTTCTACATCAAGCTATTTTAGTCAATGGCCATGGTTGAAAGTAGTGATGTATTCTGTATGTTGGCTATTGAGGATAACTAGGATGGTACCAGTTATCCATTGTGGGCTTACATGATGCATCATGTATTGGTCGCAAAAGGACTGTGGAAAATTGTGCAGGGTGTTGAAAAATGCCCTATTACACCTGTGAACACAAGTACTGCAAATACAGGTACTGAAGCTGATGCAGATGGTATCAAAGATTGTGATATTCTGCAAATTCCTATTTGTGCTTCTATTTTTGTGGCATCAACTGTAGAGCAAATTCGTTGGGATGGTAGAGATGCTCAAGCACATGCATTGATAGCTTTGTCTGTCAAACGTGCCATTATTCCTCATATTTTCTCTTGTAGAATAGCTAAGGATGCTTGGATACACTTACCACATTGTACCAAGCTAGGAATGAGGCTCGTGTTGCTTACCTCCAAAAACAATTGGAGAGTGAGCATATGAATGAAGGTGATTCTATGGACAATTTTCTAACAAAGATCAAGGACTTGAAGGAATAGTTGATTTTTGCTGATGAAGTCCTTCTTGATAGTTCACTTGTGTAGATTGTTCTGAATGTTCTTCCTGACTCATATCAGAGTTTTGCTTCTGAATGTTCTTCCTTTGTTTGATGATGAAAGACAATCCAAATGCCTTATCATTTGAGGAGTTAGTTTCTGTTCTGTTGTAGGAAGATCAATTTAGGTACAAGAGGCCTATTATGCATGTTGCAGATCAAAGCTTTCTTGGCTAGTCAGAAGGGCAAAGGTAAATGGAGCTCTTCTATTAGTAAGCAAAAATCTGCAAATGCTACACATTTGAAGAAGGAAGATAAAGATGAGAAGAAATAAAAAAAGAAAAAATTGTTTTGCAAATACTGTAAAGCAAATGATGATGTTATTAAGAGCTGTCCAAAACTGGCTGCTAAAGAGGAAAAGAAGAAGGAGGCTGGAATGGTTGTTGTAGAGGCCTCTACACCGAAAACAGAGTCTGCCAATCTTGTGAAGAATGGAGAATGGGCGTTTACTACTGTTTGTGGTTTTGATCCATCTTCTTATGAGCAGTGTGTGTTTGTAATAGACTCAGATGTTTGGTACTTTGATAGTCGGGTGACCAAACATATTACCTCGTAGCGTAGTTTCTTCTCTTCACTCAAGCCTGCCCCTACAGAGAATATTGTTACATGCATAAACAACTCCTCTTATCCTGTTATGGGAGTTGGTAAGATCATTCTGACTACTACTGATGGTAGTTCTTTCACTTTGTTAGATGCTTTATTTTTGCCACGGACCAAGAAGAATCTCTTATGAGTTTCAACTTTGGCTAAGATTGGCTTGGTTGTGAAAATCTTTGATGACAGGTGTACAATTCACGATCTATCAAATGGCGACGTGATTATTGCTTCTGGCATTTAATCTCATGGGCTGTATAAGCTCATAGATTATGAAAAATCTATAAATGATTTAGCATGTGCACTACATGATTCTCAGGCTATGTCAGATGCAAATCTTTGGCATGCACACTTTGGTCATCTGAATTTTGCTAGTTTGCTACAACTCCAAAAATTTGAAATGGTGTCCTCTCTACCCAAACTTGAGGCAAACATGTATGTGAAGGCTATATTTTGGGCAAAATGCAGCTTTCCTCATTCCCAAAAGATGGTTATGTTCGAGCTACACAAAAATTGTAGCTTGTTCACAGTGATGTCTGTGGTCCTATGCAGAGAACCTATTTTGGAAATTATCTTTACTTCGTGACTTTCATTGATGACTTTTCTATGCACGCATGGGTATAAATATTGAAGGAAAAGTCAAAAGTGTTTATGTGCTTCAAACAATTTTTGGTTTTGGCTGAAAATCTATCAACATGTAAAATGGGCACCCTCCATTCTAACTAAGGGGGGGAATATATAATGTCTTCTGACTTTAATGCATTTCTAGATGAATGTGGGATAAATCATCAGTGTACAATGCCGTATACACCTCTGTTATGGAGTTGCTGAATGAAAGAAGAGATCACTCATGGAGATGGCGAGGTGTATGATCAAGAGTCAGGCTTTACCACATAGTTTCTGGCTTGAGGCTGTTATGGGTGCAACATATGTACTTAACACGTGTCCCACTAAAGCACTGTAGTCTATTACTCCATATGAGGCTTTGCATGGTCGAAAGCCATCTGTTGCTGATTTGCATGTTTTTGGTTGTTTGACATATGCATTAGTGCTTGAACAACATCACAAAAAATTGGATGATAAAGCTGTAAAATGTATTTTTGTTGGGTATAGTTCTAAAATCAAAGGCGATTGTCTGTATCATCCACAGACTAAATGCATTCTGGTTAGCCGTGATGTTGTTTTTGTGGAGGATGCTATTCAACCCTTACTTTCATGTACGAAGGAGACATTTGTTAGCTCCAAAGACATGTATGATACTTTGCTACCTCTTTTTACTGGTGGATAGTCTAGTGCTGGTCCTAATGAGGCATCTTCTTAGCCTTTATAGGTTTCATGTGATGATGCAAATCACTCCATTTCTGATGCAGATTTATGTGATGCACTTGTTGATGATAGAGGTGATATTGAGGAAGCAAAAACTATGTCAAAATGGCTAGTGTAGACTTTGCATGACAAAAAATGAGATGCACCTCTGTCATATCATACTCGTTCAGGCTCTCATAGTGCCTCTTTTGTATTAGATTGCTATGCTATGGCTACATCTAGTCTCTCTGATGAGAATGAGCCTATTTCATTTGATGAAGCACAAAATTCAAAAATTTGGATGGTTGCTATCCAATCTGAATATGATGCTGTAATGAAGAATGGTACCTGGTCTTTATGTGACTTGCGTCCTAGCAAAAAGGCCATTGGCACTAAGTGGGTTTACAAGCTGAAGTGTAAGCCTGATGGAGCAGTTGACAGGTGTACGGTTAGGCTTGTTGCAAAGGGTTATGCATAGGAAAGAGGCATTGATTTTGATGAGACCTTTGCACCTACATGCTGTATGACTATTGTTCATAGCATCTGTGCACTTGCAGACCATCATGGTTGGAATGTACATCAGTTGGACATTAGAACTACATTTTTGAATGGTGACTTGCATGAAGAAGTGTATGTTTTTCAGCCCCATGGCTTTGTGCAAAAAGGGCATGAGAAATAGGTATGGAGGTTAAAGAAGGCATTATGTATTTGATGTATTTTAGAAGGATTGAATGATGTAATTTTTGGATACTTATTAGATTTCTCAAAATGTATAAGAAAGTGACTTGTCAAATCTAGAGAACTTAATTTTCAAGTGAAAAATATGACACTTGAAAAAGTATATAAGTCAAACTATGACTTATTTTTGGGGATGATTCATTTGTATGAAGAATACTTGAATGAGGATTGGAGAGCTCTTATCCTTCCTTTCTTATCTTGTCACTTGACTTCTATGATGATTTGTTGATGAATTTTCAAGTGTTTACCTTTGATTTATCTTGTTAATCAGTTGTTTCCTGAGTATTTCATGAAAGTAGAGGTTCATTCTTTTATTTTCTACCTTCAATATCAATATATTTGCTAAAGAGGTTGACAATGTGCGTTTCATTAGAATCCCGATTGTCTCATCTTGATGATACATGTACTCAAATTAACGTTTGGTTTCATACTGTTAATCTATGTGAAAAATGGCATGATTTGGGCACAAAATTAATTTTAAAATCTTATTTCTAACTCAAGATATACAAAACCCTCGTATTTCACATAAACTTTTAAAGAATTCTCTGCTGAAGTTGATTTTGTTAATAAATCTTCCCGAATTGACAAATTAAAGGTGTTTAAGTTGCTAATCTTTTATGCTATGATGATTGGAGAGGACAACTTCAAAGGATAATAAACAGTATCCCATGCATCCCTAGTTATCCTACATGAGAAATCAATAAAAGAACATGCATATTCATCTTCATTATACCATTGAAGTTGCTTTACAATGGTAGCGGTTACCAATAACATAGCCAAAATCAAATTTGCATGAGGGCTTGAAATATGAAATCCACTGAGACTTGATCCTCCTTTACATCCTAAGCAAAACCTCTTTCGTCTTCATTTTGATAATACATATTTCAAGACCCTACACAATATTACATAGTGCCTTTGCAACCAATACCGTATCATATTCCATAGAAAAGAATACTTGCATTCATATCCCATCACCGTATCATACCGACCATGCTATGTATTGGACCTAACTTTGTTCTTCTCATTGTAGAAGAGACGGTTGGCAATTCGTGGATGGATGAGCAATGAGAGGAAGTGGAATGAATGAAAGCCTCACTTCGAGTGCACTTACCACGTGCCAGAACACCAGTGGCCCATCAAATCGCCAGGCATGGCAATTTGGAAATTCCATGTCTATCAGGCCGAACTTCCTTAATGAAAAAAAAAATCCATGTCTATCTCTTATTTTGAAAATTCGAGAAAATCAAATATTTAATATTTGTGGATGCATTTGGGAAACAAACATTGGGCTCATTAAAGAAGCGTTTGGTGATTGGCTTATCATTCACATGTCTCGGGAAATACGATGCTTCATATCTATTTATTCTTTCTGAGGAAAATCATGTTGTTGATGAGGACGGCGTCATGGATTTCATGACTTCAGAAAGACGCTCCAAGTCGTGGCTTCTCGTTGTCCTCCTCACAGCCCGACCTCCCATGCACTTCTCTGCATTACTAACTGAGTCCCCGCCAATCACCCTATCCGTCGCATGCGTCCTCCTGAGCAGCTATCCTCATCAAGGCTTCGCCGTGGTATATAGCGGTACATTTCCCTGTCGTAGCTGCGCAGCCGCGTTCTCTCTCCTTTGGCTCTAGCTGTTTCTCACTTTTCCCCGTTTGTGAGTTGAAGATAACGGCGGTCGCATTTCAGCACTTTCCTGTGAGGTCTCCGTTTCTAGTTTTGTTGAAACGAGAGCTGTTGCAGCGGGTTTCACAGATGCCTGGAAATCTGCAACGACGGGCCGATAACGAAGGAACATTCTATCTAGCGAAGCAGCCGCTTATACATCCTGAAGGTTCGCCGACCGCAGAAATGCATCTTTTCAAGCATGGAACGACGAGTGTGGGGGATTACTTCGAGCACGCAGATAAAAGAACCACATCCAATGTGGAAAAGAGACTATTAACATCAGAGGTGGATACCAGGGACTTGAAACGGCTCAAACCCAGCGGATATTCCACACACTCTCCTTTGGTGACTTGTGTAAGCGATCATGCTTAGACAGACTGTGCGCCTTTGATCCTCTCTTTTTCTGTTTGGCATTCACAGATGTAATACAACGCTATCGTCAAGCATTGACAATTGGACATCTTGCATTTTACGAACAATACTGAGGTTAAAGCTCGGCGCACTTACATGACTATCATTATTTTGCAGAAGGCAAATGATCCGCTGCACTTGAGGTGGAATACATTGAGACAACTTCTACCTCAAAATCCACAAGTACGAGAGTCGTTTCTGGTTATCCTTAGCACATATATTCCTGATTTGTTAGAAGTAGAATGCAGATAATTTCACGATTCTGATGCCACTTTTTATTCTCTCGTATCTCTCTCATCATTTGTCGTTAAACTTGAGTACATATTAGATTACACCTGTGAATATTGCATTGTTTACACAGAGCTCCTATGTAAGTATTCTTAACGACATGTTTTATGAGCGTACAGGTACCGGTCAATGAGGATGACCTACTCTTTCTCGTCTTCGAATACGTGCGAAGCCTGGAGGCACAAATCAAGGTAATCTCTATGCCCTTCGATCTTGATAGGTCCTGAGTCCTAGAGCGACGATCACGAGATCTTTATTGTAGCATGTTAGTTAAATTTGCTATCATCATTCTCTAACATATGTCAAGCCCGCATTATTCGACTGTAGATCATTGCAAAAATATATAGCCATGACTAAACTAGCTTAACTATTATCTCTCTACATGTAAGCGTTGATAGTTGTAACCTGTTCCTGATTAGGGAAGTTTGAATATCGCTGTGTTGGTTCTGCAAGGTTCGGACCAGGAAGAACATGGCACCAATTTGTTTCTTTGTTTTTTTCTTTCTGCGAATAAGCAATCAACGATTATATGCTACTGTGATGTTTTTTCAGGCTTTTAAGAACGAAGAACATGCCATCGATCTGTGTGATGGATCAATTGACAAAGAAACGGGTATATTAAAGAGGAAAGGCTTATGCATCGTA